>LAXH01000016.1:125593-168737 GCA_001006505.1 Tilletia horrida
AGCCTTCATCTCATAGCAATCCGCCTGTGAGTCCAAGAGTTGAGTAGCACAGAGCAAGCCTGGGGGAGCGCTGAGTATTCTGTACCATCTGTGAAGAATCAGCGCCAGAAGTGTCGAATCTGTGTTACCTCCTGTTGTCCACAGAGTTTCTATCGCATTCACAGCTCTCACTCTCTCCTAACATCACTTCCTTCTGCTTCTCTGATACAGCCTCGCCCCTGAGTTTCTGCTCTGCGGCTGTTCTGAACTCTTCTCTTCCGCCTCTCTGTCCTTCAGAACTGCTGGGCATACAGAATGTCCACCTTCAATGGCTCGAGGATCAGCAGTGCCACTGCAACCCGGCTCTTCCGGTCCCAGCAAGAGAAGCAGGATCGCAAGGTCAAGCTCTCGCGAACGCTCTTTTTCAAGGACGTCCTTCGGTTTCGCGAGTCTGTGCTACCGTGAGTTGTGCCTATCTTGAGTCATGCTTTCACGAAAATGCAAGCTAAGCTCGCACCTTACACTTCAGTCGGGTATGGACATCCGTGCTCGGAGTCACCGTCTATGCAACCTTGATCGCAGTCGCTGACCTGCTTTACGGACGAAGATGGCAGTATAGCAGCGCCATCGCTGCTCCCCTCTCTCTCGTCGTCGGCTTGCTCATTGCATTTCGCAACAGCACCTCGATCAACGACAGATGGAATGCAGGTCTCATCCTCTGGCTCAACACTATGTCCGACGCAAGGAATCTGATGAGATTCTTGTGGCTCAACATCGACATCGATGCACCCGCTCGAGATGGCGTCGAGTCTCGTTCCCGCGATGAACGCTTCGCGAGGAAAGTGGCCGCCATTCGAATGGTCCTTGCATACCTGTGAGTATTCCCTTCTCATCCATTTCTTCTTGCTCTGCCTGTTCACCATGGAGCATCGCCAATGTTCATTAGCGTAGCGACAAAGCACTTCCTCCGAGCAGAGCCTGGCATCAATCATGCCGACCTTCAAGAGTTACTGACAGATGACCTAAAGTCACGCTGGCTAGCTTCCATCAACCGTCCCATCGAAGGCACAGGCGGTCGCACCACTCTGGACGGAGCGTCTCAGTATCAGGAGGATTCCCCTTTGCTCGAGGCAACCGTCGAAGAAGACCCAACAGATCCGGCTCTTTGCCTTCCTCTCTTTATCCTGCATGAGCTCGCTGCATACGTTACTGGTGTTCGCGCAGCGAAGATGATGGAGCCCGCTGGGCCCGCAGGTTTCTCCACGGTGAGCCTTGCTCCCATACTTACTACTCCTCAATGCTGGCTCGCTAACATCACTTGCCAATGATTTTTCAATGCAGGTGAATTCCTTGCTCAACTCTTTGACGAGCAATCTCGCCAATCTCGAGCGCATTGCAAACGTCCGACTGCCGGCCATCTTCGTCATTCACATCAAGACGGTTGTGGTACTTTATCTGTTCTCCCTTCCTCTGACCCTGGTTGGCGAACGTGAGTTTCCACTCATGAACTGATGAATACCAGAATCTAACATACATTCCGTCTACATTTATATGACGACAGTCTCCTGGCGTATGGTGCCATTCGTCACCATTGTCGCGTTCATCTTCATTGGTCTGGAAGGTATCAGTGCCGAAATCGAGATGCCTTTGTGAGTATCGATGGCAGGTCATCACTTGCGCTGAGACTGAAAGCTCACAGGTGCTACACTTTCCTTCTCCGGCCGGATCATATACGCCTTCTGCAGCGGCTTTGACCCTTCGGACCACGATCTGGACTTCTACACCAGTCAGATCAACCACGAGGCTGAGCACATGATGGAGTTCTTCAGCGCCAACACCCCTTCGAACGAATGAGGAGCGGGGGTACAAGCGCAAGGTTTCACATCTCCGTCGTCTTATTCTCAACATCTTGACCCAGTCGTCATCATTCACGATACCAGGCTGCACTCACCGCACCGGAAGCGGGACTTCCACACCTGGACTAATTTCTTCACGACTGCTTTTGACGAACGTCGTCCAGCAAATGCGATGGTTTTCCTTGCATTGACAGTTCCCAAAGCGCAAAAATGGGTGGGCTTGAGCTAGACCAAAGGACGTACATGGAGAGACTAACCGGAAAGTCGTGAGGAGTACGTTACAAGGTTGTGGGCGGATAAGGACGATTGATGAACGAAAGAGATTGCAAGACAGGAATGGTTTTGTTGCCGATTTCTGCGTAGGCTGGTGTGTGGGATCTGAGCGATCGACAGTCCTCATGGCAGCGGCTCGCTGCTAGAGGATAGTCGGTTCAGATGTAGGTAAACATCTGTGCCGTACCCTTCCATGGAGATTAGCTTCAGATCGCCTCCAAAGTATCTCGCGTACTGGGTATCCGAACAGACGCAAATGAGCTGTCAGCAACCGCATCAGCGCTAGTCACGGCGCATGCACTCACCAGTCGTGCCAGCGGTAGACCGTATCCAAAGCCAGCCATGGGGGCCTTGAAATCTGATGCGCTAAACTCTGGGTCTAGATCTTCCGATTGTGCTGTGGTGTACATGTATGTCCAGACGAGGGGCATCTCACTGGAAGGAGAAAGACAAAAGGGGGATTGAGCCCACAGCATCTTTGCGTGAAAGCATGGCTAAGTCAACTTGGCCAGAGGGTGGAGACTCACCTTCTTGGAATGCCTCCTCCCTCATCACTGATCTTGATGGTGATGTCCTCCTTTCCTTCGACGACGATGACCTTGATTGGAGGGAAGTTGTCCTCATTTTCTACCCCATACCGCTCGACCACCGCGCGTAACGAGTTCTTCAAGAGCTCGAACAGCATGTGCTGGAAGGATAGAACAGAAATTGAGTACCTTGAAGGTTACATAATGCGCAACTTTTGCACGCGTTTTGCGCGTTTTGGAGAGGGCGATGCTACTCACGTTCAGATGACTCGGGACGTACATGAACTCCAGGTCCTTCGGACAGACGAGCTGGACCGGTGGACCCTTGAACAGACCATAGTGCTCCTCACACACGAATCTCGCATTCTCGATCGCCTCGTGCGCCATTGCGCCCACGTTGGTGTTGACGCAGATGATGCCCACGTACTGCTCGCCGTCCGGTGATTGCGATGAGGAGGAAGAGCCGCGCAGGAGGTCGTGGTCGATTGCGCCTCGGCTGGGTCCGCGCTTGGAAGAGTGGGAGAGAGCAATATGCTGGCCGATGAGGAAACGGATGCCGATGCGGGATAGGTAGAAGCGGTCGAGGAAGCGTTGGACATCGGCTTGGATTGTCTCTCGCCGTGTAGATCGCTTGTATTCCAACACACCTTGGGCTGTGCATATCAAAACGCGCAAGGGATCGAGGATTTGTCAGACTTGGCGCCTTGAACAGAGGCGGAGGGGCTCGACCAGACTCACCGACTGTAGTCACAACAGCGTCGTGTCTCTTCTTGATCTGTTCCAGACATTTGGTAAAGTTCTCGTTGTACTCTGATACCTCTACAGGCCAATCGATCCCATCTGAGTCATTGTAGTATCTAGGTGGTTTTGACAAGTGAATGAACATGTAAGCGGAAGCGCTTCTCGACACGCTGTGAGATCGACGCACCTTTGAGCGAGGGGCATTCTCCGCTTGGCACCGTTCTTGCTGTTGAGGGGATTACTGGAAGAAGAGTGGGACAGGAGCGAGTCCATCTCGTACAGACTCGGGTTTGGCGTCGACTCGGGTAGCTCGGCCGTGTTCTTGGCCGCGACGGCACTGAGTTGCTTCTGGAGAGAGTCTGGCAGTTTGGGTTTTGGGAAGGTGACGAGCTCCTCGAAGGACTGGGCATACCAGTTTTTGACCTTGACGATGGACGGCTGCTCGTTGAGTCCGTTTGGAAGTTCGTCGAGCTCCTTGACGCGGTGAGCGAGCCGGACGGGCAGCTCTTCGGCGAGGAAGCTGCCTGCTTGGAAGAGGGTGCCGGGGGTCGGGTTCTTGCCAAACTGGACCATCTGCCGGAGACTGATGCCGGTCTGTGGGAAGGAGGCAAAGTGGTGGAGCTGGCCCCATACCTTTTGTGATATCGAGTAGCCAGCCCTGCCCAGATCAAGACCGAGCCAGAGGGAGTCAGTTCTCCAAGCGTGTGTGTGCTTGGCCTCTGTATCTTGTGATGGAACTCACATGATTGAGTGTTGAGATCGTACGTGAGTGTCTTCCCCTTGAAGCAATGGTGGACGGCGACCAGCAGAAGGAAGGAAGGAAGGAATGCTCACAGCAATGGAAGAGGATGACTGCAATGCAATGAACAACGAATGGCTACTGATGTTGATTGATGACTGGGAAGCCGGCCTCTTTCCCTCTCAGCTGCCAACCTCTTGAGTCTTGACTACTGACTGACATCGGGCTGGATCGCCCTGATTAACAGAGTGAGTGAATGCGGGGGGCGCGCTCTCGCGGGTCCGATCGGGCAATTGATTGATTCATTCTGCAAGGACGAGGTCGCGTGACATTGACCATCCAGTCCAACATGCATGCATGGTTGCCATTCCGGGCTGGGAGCGTGATGATGTCCTTCTAATACATAAGCAAGTGCTGTACAAGACCAGGCCAAGCAGTGTCACGAACGACGCCAGCGGGCCTCTTCCAGCTGGACCTGATCAAATGCTGCCGCAATCGCATCATATCCCACACCAGCTGAAGAGGCTGGTCCAACCGGCCGCGAAGAGCGCGCACCACTGGCGAAAAGGTGACCTCGCATCGCATCTAGCCGTCGGATGGCGGCCAACCTCCTCTCCACCAGCTCAGGATCAGTCTCTTCGGCGGGCAGCTCGGCATCTGCCAGGGTCTGTGCCAGTAATGGTGGGACTCCGTGCACCTCCTGTCAAAACCATCCAACAGGACAGTCAGCTTTCCAAAAAGAAACCGGAAATGAGAATCATTATCCCAAGCTGGGAGAGATACTCACATCTGCATAGGAGCCTCGGGGGAACCACGTCTTGACCTCCGCAATCAGACGCTGTACATCGCCTTCATTCCCCACTGAGAGCTCCTGCGTGCTTCCGTCCCGTTCCCTCTTGGCAATGTCAACCAAGCGAGCCTCCTTGTCCCTCTTTACCCGTACCGCCTCCGCTAGGCCATCCCATACACTCCTCAGTGCGTCCTCGGGAGTAGGCGCGTAGATGCCCTGTCGCTCGCGCTCATCGTCCTCAGCAGGTTTGATCCGCTCAGCGGCCCGATCCGCATTTGCCCCCGTCCCGTCGTCTCTCGCCTCTTGTTTCTCGGCCAGAGCGCGGTGGAGGAGTAGTTGCTCTACACTGACGTTGGCATCTTGCGAGGGTGAGGGTGGGCGCCATTCCTCCGTGATGCCCCTGGGTAACCGGTTCGAATCGATTCCCAGACTTGCAAGATCTGGAGCACGAGAAAGGGGCTGTGTGGGAATCTGAGGACCTGACCTGTTTCGTAGCTCTTCCTCTCTTTCTTCCGCTTCGAGTGTCGCAAAGAAGTCTGTCTCCGCATGGGGTTGATGATGAGAGATGCCGCTATGTATCGGATCAGAGGCGCTCGCCGCCTGGTCGTAAGCACTCTCGTCGAACACCAAGGGCCGCCCGCCGAGATCGCCTGTGGGAATGCCATTTTGAGCCCATGTTCCATGGTAAGCGGGATCCAGCAGCTGAAGGCGCTGTTCCTCGCTGAAATCTGCAGGCCAGTGCTGTGAAGCACCGTATTCAGTCGACCACGCTTGCTCTAGTGCTGAGTCATCTGATGTTTTCTGTACCGAGCCCTGGCCAGCATGTGTGCCCAAGAATTCTTGCGTCCATTCCGATGATCGTTGAGCAGCTTCCGTCGAGCCTGGGGCTGACTGAGCTGATGCTATCAGTGCACTCTGCCGCCTCGCTTGAGCATGTAGCTGTCCGTCCAGATCGGAAGCTGTGCTCCAGGGTCCCCGCAGTGCTTCGCTGTATGCTGCCAATCGAGGAGATAGCGGCGCCCCTGGACGCAGAAATGGGTGCTGGAAGACTGCGCTGCTGCCGCTTGGAGCCGGTACTGGGCCACTGGACCGAGCCTGGTCGGGTTGTTGAGTGTTGAAGAAAGAAGCCGCTTCATCGGCGTACCCGAGATTGTCGATACTGCCCGATGCTGCACCAGGTCCAGCCGCCGCCTTCCTGAACGCATCGCCAGCAGTCGTGCGCGCTTGTCCTGAGGCCGAAGATGAAGAGCCAGCAGTCCCTTCGAATGCATCTCCGAGTGCAGAGCCAGATCCAAACGTACCTCCAGCACTGCCCGCGGCAGAGGTGCCCGCCTTCCCACTGGACCGCAACAGGCCAGCGAGTTCCGCCGCGATTCCGCCTGCGCGGAGACCCGCAGCACCCGGTAAGATTCGACTGCCCTCCTTGCCCTTGGTGGAGGTATTCGACCCGGAGAAGCCGCTGCTTGACCCTTCCCGCTGAGCTGCACCTTGACCATTCAGATTGGAAGAGGATCCGGAGGGACCATCGTCGACTGCTCGCGCCTTGCCGTTTTCGTTGCCTTGCGCCATATACGTTAGTCTATTTCCGGCCGTCCCTTGGCCGTCTGTCCACCTTGTTGCATGAACGAGCTCTCCATGTTCTCGTCCTGCAAGAATGCGAGATTTGTGGGCGTCGATGAAAAGGCTCCGAACGGGATCGAGAAGGTCGAGGATGAGTACGAGCAACGTTTCTTCCAGAGCACACATCGTCGTCAAGAAGCGGACAGAAGACATGGCTGCCACTGCTGCTGGGTCTGGCCCAGCGCATCGGCTGCTCGCTCACAGCGCCAGAAGGATACAACCGCACAGCACCTTCCGCAGAATATCTTCGCTACCAGCAGCAGCATCCAGAAGAAGCAACCCAAATGCGGCACCTGCACCCGGCGTTCTCCACAGACCTCCCCAGGCCAAGCTTCTCTCCACTTCTGCATGCCATCATGTAGGCTCGCCACTCCACCAGCGTAAGCTCAGCGCAGAATCCAGCGACCCGACTTCGAAATACAATCTCATGGTCCAACAAGGCCTCATCCGAGACGATCCACATCAGAGATCAATCGTACAAGTTCTCCAATCTCTGCACGAAGAACTGAAGACTTACAAGCAGAATCTTCCCAAAGAACTCAGTCAGGAGGAATTACAACAGCTGCAAAAGGCCAAGAAGAAGTCATTTGTGAGTTGTCCTGCCCTTCTTCCCGCTGGGGCTGCCTCGAATTTCGCCAGTTGATATTTCCCTTCCTTTGTATGCAGTTCGCTTCCCTCTTCGGTGGAGGCGAGGACAAGGACAAGCAACAGGAACAAGATGACGAGAAGGTGCCCGAAGATGTACCAAAAGGTCTCTACCTATACGGAGATGTCGGAACAGGCAAGAGGTGAGTTTACACTCTCATCAACGTTCCCTTTGGCTCGGCTCACAACTTTCAGTCCCCAACAGTATGCTAATGGATCTCTTCTACGAGACCTTACCTGCCAACATTACCCGAGCGCGGAGAATTCACTTTCACCAGTTCATGATTGAGGCGCACAAGCGAGCGCATGCCATCAAATCTCTTACTCACGTGCCCAGCGGAATGGTCATGAGCGCTGTCACGGCCGCGACCAGTACGGTCGCGCATGCGGGACCGGCTGGCGGAGGATTGGAACGGTCTTTACTGAAAAAGGGACAGGGAGAGGAGATTGATCCCATTGGTCCCACTGCCAGAGAACTGGCGAGGGAATACGAGGTGATCTGCTTTGACGAATTCCAGGTCAGTTGCCTTATTCGGGCTTCTTCGATGAAGACGGACACACATGGAGGCTGACAGATCTGAAAACTTACACTCAGGTCACCGACATCGCAGATGCCATGATCATGCGCAAGCTTCTCAAGACCATGATGGCGTACGGTGTCGTCTTTGTTATGACTTCTAAGTGAGTGTCAGACGGCGCTAATTCTCTCGTTGTCCATACCAAACTCATCTCAAATGTGACTGTCCTCATAGTCGGCATCCGGATCAGCTTTACAAGAACGGTATCCAGAGGAGTAGCTTCGTTCCCTGCATCGAACTCCTCAAAACTCAGCTCAGAGTCACCGATCTCAACTCGGGCACTGACTATCGCAAGATGCCTCGCGCCCTATCAAACGTGTACTTTTCTCCACCAACACTCGAGGCTACTCGCGAGTACGAGAAGATCTGGGACGCCTTCACCTCCTCCGATCCATCCGATCCCGTGGTCGAGAACCGACGAATCCAAGTCTGGGGCCGCGAACTCGAGATCCCCCGCTCGACCTCGACTGCGGCCCGCTTTACCTTCAAGGAGCTCTGTGGCCAGCCACGGGCAGCAGCTGATTACATTGAGCTCTGCAACCAGTTCTCGACCGTCTTTGTGGACGCGGTGCCGCAGATGGGCATCCACCAGCGCGATGTGGCGAGACGGCTGATCACGTTTATTGATGCGGCGTACGAGGCCAAGACGAAGCTGTTGGTCACGAGTGAGGTGCCCATCTTGCAGATTTTCAGTGGAAATCCGGAAAAGGGCCCGACGAAGGACCAGATGCGCTCCTTGATGGATGATTTGGTGAGTTCTACTCACTTGTTGGAGCAGCCGATAATCTGCGTGTTTCGAGGAGATCTGACGCCTGCCCTCGCCTGGCTGGGATTCTTTGCACTTTCCAGGGACTCACCATGGACGATATTGGAGGATCGCCAATCTTCACGGGAGAAGAGGAACTCTTCGCTTTCGCTCGTGTCATCTCTCGTTTGACGGAGATGAGCAGCCAGCGGTGGGCCGAGACGTCTGGGGTGGCGGGAGCTCGAGGCAGGCAAGGCGGTGGTGCGGGAGAAGGAAGCAAATTGTTGAGCGCAGCTTCCAAGGATGAGGCTCAATGAGAAGGCACGGCGGCCTTGACGGCAGCTTTTCGCTTGTTCGACTTCGTGGACCGCTCTGCGGCAGGCTTGCGACCCACAAAAAGCCATAGGATCTTTCTACAGCGTCCTCGTGGCAGCACTTCTTTCAATTTCTTATTATCATTTCCAATCTACATCATTGCAATCTTGACACAGTCATCCTCACTGGCGCTTGCCCTCCTTAGGCTTCCCTCGCCCCCTGCGATCCGAGATTGCGTATTGGAGTAGTAGTCCCACGGTTTGCGCGAATAATCGTATACATCCTACTTGTCGTGTTTTCAGAGCCCTGATCGAGATATAGTTTGACCTTCCCATTCCCAGAGTTCGTCCCGCAATGCTGCCGCTTTCACGTATTCAAAGCTTTCGTGCGCCGGTTTCGATGCAGCAGGGGCCCAATACTCATACAAGGAGAAACTGACGAGATTGTCAGGGTCAACGAGTCCCTTGGCCGAAACCAGCCGAGCCGTGCCTTCTCCATTGTCTCTCATGTCTGGATGTTGAGGTTGTGCCGCAAATACAATCTTGAGTGGTCGCTCCGGTTTCGTTCCCGCTGTGGGTGCTTCCAGTCTTGCAGCGCCGAGGTAGCTCTTCAGCCAGGCATAGCCCGGATTTGAGGACTTGGCAAAGACAAATGTCTCCAACGCCCGCGAGCTGCGTAGATTCTCCCAAAGCGAGCTTGTCGGGACCCCGTCTAAGAGTGCCAGACGCCGTAATTTGGGCCACCGGCTGATCTCAGGCAGATACCCACCCACATACTCGTAAGCAACAGAGGGAGCTACGACGGAGTAGTTTGGTGGGTAATAGTTTGTCAGATTGACAAGGTCTTGCAGCTCGGTCAGGGACGAGAAGGCGGTCTTGAGTGCGTCTGAATCGATAGATGGGTCTGGTTGACGGGCAAATTGCCAGGGCATATCGACGATGAGCCGCTTGAGGCTGGGTCGGATCAGGGTGCAGAGCTCGATGATGTGCCCCAGTGTTTGTCGAGGAATTAGGTCGCCGGCGATTGGCGCTAGGTACAGGCTTGTGATAGGCCACAGCTGAGGACAAGGCGGGACGGCTTTGGTACCTTTGGTCTTGCCGCTGTTGTATTCGGGCACGAGGTGATCTGTTGCTTTCAGATAGGCAACACAATCGCGCAGGCGCTTTCGGTCGTCGATGAACATGCATTGCCGTCGCAGGTGATTGGATGCAAACACGTACGTTGCTCGACTGACCAGGGTGAGAGAGAGCAATGTCTTGGTGACAGTGTGAGAGGCACTGTAGATTGTGTCCGACTCATCGACGACGCTGGCGATGATATGGGAGATAATCTCTGTCGGCAGTCGTGGAATTTCACCCATCTTGACCAGATCGTAGCTCCTCGTATTTTGAAGGATCAGGCGCCAGAAGGATGGTGTAGGTCGCTGTAGTGAGCTCTGCGATGGCCACAGAAAGGCTCAGGATAGGGAAGGTCAGGAGAAAGGAAGGTCAAGTAGCGCCGTATTCTTGCTGACGATCTCAGAAGCGGAGGAGAAGGAGGAGGAAGGACATTGGCCGACGACCTCTGTCCCTTCCTTGCTGTCGATGACGCGGCCGCCGTCGGCACCGACACTGGAGGAGCTCACCAGGATGAGATCTTGTCTTGAAGGCCCGCACCCAGATTTCACGCAGACTTGGTGGTGGATTGCGCAGATCCACTTGTTTGCATGCCGGAGAAGGGGCGGGACAAAAAGGACAGATGAACTTTCTGCTCGTCGCTCTGCGTCGTCAGGTCGAACCGCGCTTCCAAGCGGTAGTCAAATGCTGCTGCATCCTTTCTGTGACCGGCGGGCTCATAGTCGGGAGGAGCATCCTCCTTCGCGTCCGTGACAGTTTCCCATCCTGAGGAGGTGATGGAGAGGCGTGTAACAGCTCCCTAAAAAGCGGCGATGCCGATCAAGGAGGACGCTCCATCAGGCCGGCTGCAGATCCAAGCAGCTGAGGGCCCAGTTCTCACACGCTTCCGAGCCTCACCCCCTCATCCATCAACATGCTCTCGCAAAAGCGATCGCAACACATGCTCTGAGGTCTGTGACCCGCCGTGTGAATGAAATTATTGAAGGCTTTAACATTCTGGAGTGAGAGTAGCGAAAGCAGGATCCGCGCGCCGTCAAGTCTTCTTCTTGAAGAAGGAGCCCAACGTTTGCTGTCGCTTGTCCACCGGTTTCTTGGCAGCACCACCGCCGCTGCCGCTTCCACTCTTTCCGAACCCAGATCCGGACCCTGCTCCAGATCCAAAGCCGGTCTTGGGTTTCGGAGGAGGAGCAGGGACAGCTGCTGGCCCACTCGACGACCTGTTGCCTGCTGCCGCCTTGGGAGGTTCTGGAGCGGCTGCTGCGTCTGCGCGGTGTTGCTGTCGCCGAGCTGCCGGTGCGAGTGGAGGCTTAGGTGTCTCATCCTCATCTGCCTCGTCTTCCTCCCTCTGCCGTTTAGCACTGCCCGTCACCTTGTATTTGCTGTTCGTCACCTTGTACCCGGCTTTCACGGGTTTCGTCTCCGACCTGACAGGCGGCGGCGTTGGCTCTTCGGCTGGCTTCTGCTTCTTCGATGGACCGGCATCGACGCGTTCTGCTACAGGCGCGACAGCAGCAGCCTCAGCGACAGCAGTAGGGACAACAGGTTTCGGTGGTTCAGACTTGCGATTTGTGATCTGGAATGCTGATTTGCTGGAAGTTGCTTTGCTATCCGCCTTCTCCGTCTTGACAGGCTGCGCCTTTGCAGCTGACTTCTTCTCCGACAGACCTGCCTTTGCTGGCGCAGCAGAAGCAGCTGCCTGTGCGGGAACGAAATTCGGTGACTGAGCACGAAGCCGAAGATCCACTAAAGTCAGATGCTTGATCGATCAAAGGACAGGCGAAGAAGATACCAAGACTACTCACAAAGTCTTCCACTATGCTGGCATTCCAGATTACTCCCAGATCCCTGCCCCTCTGAGCGCGCTCCCAAGCGATGATATAATCCTTCCTCGTATGCAGCTCGTTCTGTATCGTCGCTAGCAGCGGGATCTGTTTGAGCGCAGCTTGTGCCAGTGATAATGCTCCTTGGCCGTCTGCTTTGGCAGTTGTCGAGTCAGGGTCGGGACCAGGTGCGAGAGAATAGATGTGCGATGTAGTGATGGTGTCAAATCGTGCCTTCGTTTCTTCCAGCTTGTCGGCAGAGACGAGCAACAGCTGTTTCCGGGGCACAAGCTCTGGTGCAGCAATGGGCGGCGCTGATTTGGCATATCTCGACAGCGATGAGTCGGCTTTCGTTTGTTGTAATTGAGAAGCCGATTGTGAAGGGCCTGGACCCGCATCGTCGTCTTGTTCACGCATCGGAGTGTCTTCCTCCTTTGACTCGGCAGAAGTTCCTTCTATGTGGTAGCTGGGAATACCGGCGCTTTCTTCCTTCAATATGCCTTTGACCACGTAGAGAGCACTGAGAGCGAGCGTCTTCTTCTTTACTGTGCGCTCATAGAAGCCTTGTAGGGCACTGTCGATAGATGTATCTGGTCAGTAATGCAACGCATTGGATGGTGTTCAGATTGAACTCACGTTTTCGCATCTTGGACATGAATTCCTCGTTCCCGACTGAGGAGCCGATAAGTCATGAGCTTGGCATCATGAAGGACCCAAGCCGTGAGGAAATCGTCCATTGATGTGTGCGACATCTTCAACCAGACGAAAGGTCAACGTCTGCTTGAGGTTGCTCGTTTGCTCGTCCCACTGACTGCAAAATGAGACCAACATATCAAACGATGACGCGACGCGACGCGTTTGGTGTTGGTCTTCTTATCGGCCGAGAAAAGAAACGTCGAGGTGGTGATCAGACACTTTTTGGAACAGCTTCTTCTCAACCAACATCTGAACACACACATCGAGGATCCACTCATATAGACAACTCACAAGTATGGCAGAGTCAAAGCAAATCAGTGGGTGACCATGCGATGAGAGTCACGCTTGCGACGCAGCTAATTTTGCTCCTGTCTTCCCCTTCCAGCCGAAAGCCTCAGTGCCGTCTCTGACCGCATCGCTAACCTCATGGGCAAGGCTGGAGACGATGCCGCCAAGGCGCCCACCGGAGATGCCAAAGCCGCCTCAGGTGCTGGCGAGTCAGGTGAGACGTGCTGTAGATTCTGCTGGAAACTTTCTTCTGTGCTGAAACAGCCAGCGTTTGGTCAGAAGCAGTGGAGGGCAGAAAGCCCACTGAACTGCGAGAGTCAAGCTACGATGTCATGGTACGCATACAGCCAGAGCTCGAACCATTCCAGCGCTGAACTGAACTGCTGCTAACAATACATGGCTCCCTCCACGCGTACAGGTCACTCTGGCAGACCAGCAAGCCGATCCCAACTCGCCTCTGTACTCCGCCAAGACTTTCGAACAGCTTGGTCTGTGAGTTCTAATCAACTTTTCAGCTGTTCATGTTGATTTGGGGAAGCGATGACCGATTCTGACCGCTCCGTCCTACGAAATCAGACACGAAGATCTGCTCAAAGGAATCTACGCTATGAAATACCAAAAGCCGTCCAAAATCCAAGAGCGTGCGCTTCCCTTGCTTCTTCAGAACCCGTGAGTGTCTCCTCTAAATGTCTGTCGAGCCATCGTCAAGCAGCACTGATAATGATGCGACATGTCACATGTAGTCCACGCAACATGATTGGCCAATCTCAATCCGGAACCGGCAAGACTGCAGCTTTCACCCTCACGATGCTGTCCAGAATCGATTACAGCATTAAGAAGCCCCAAGCGATCGCGCTCGCTCGTACGTATCCTGCGCATCAATGAATCATGCGGCGAGAATGAGAATGCTGAGCTTTGCCGATGTTTACTTCTGCAGCCTCTCGCGAGTTGGCTCGCCAGACGATGGACGTCGTTCAAGAGATGGGCAAATTCACCCCCGTCACCACCGCATATGCCATCCCAGACGCTGTTAAGCGAGGAGACACCGTCGATGCCCAGCTCATTGTCGGAACACCCGGAAAGCTGACCGAGCTGATCAAATCTCGCGCTCTGGATACCACCCATGTCAAGGTCTTTGTTTTGGACGAGGCTGACAATATGCTGGACCAGCAAGGATTGGGTGAACAGAGCATCCGAGTCAAGAAGTAAGTCTCAGACTCTGCCAATCCAAGCCCTGTTGGCTATGGTTCCAATTAACTGATGATTGTACCTCACTCTTCTAGCATGCTGCCCAAGTCATGCCAACTTGTGCTGTTCTCTGCCACATTCCCAGACCACGTCCGTGACTTCGCTGCCCGCATTGCCCCTTCTGCCAACGAAATCCGGTTGAGACAAGAGGAGCTCAGTGTGGAGGGCATCAAGCAGTTCTACATGGACTGCAAAAACGAAGAGCACAAGTACGACGTTCTTGTCGAGCTTTACAACCTCCTTACGATCGGACAGAGTATCATCTTCTGTGGAGTGAGTGCTCTCCCGGTGTAGCTAACTTCGGAGACATATCGCTGATCTCTTCGCCACTTTCGAGCGCGTAGAGACGAGAAACCGCAGACCAAATTGCGAAACGAATGTCGGCCGAGGGTCATAAGGTCGATTCTCTGCATGGCAAGCTGGATTCCAAGGCGCGTGACCGGACCATTGACGAGTTCAGGGACGGCAAGATCAAGGTCCTGATCGCAACGAACGTCATCTCTCGTGGTATCGACATTCAGCAAGTCACGCTTGTCATCAACTATGACATGCCACTTACACAGAACAACATGCCTGATGCAGAGACGTACCTGCACCGAATTGGTAAGTTTGATTCATGACCTGATTTCACAGATGGGTAGCTCATTTGTCCCATGACCGCTTTCCAGGACGAACTGGTCGTTTCGGTCGCAAGGGAGTTTCGATAAACTTTGTGCACGACAAGAAGAGCTGGGAACACATGAATGCCATCGAGACCCTTCTGAAGTGCAACATCACCCGGGTCAGCACGGACGACCTGGAGGCGATGGAGAAGACGATCAAGGATGGTAAGTCCGAGAATTGAAGCGGATCCTTTCACTTTGCATCTGATCTAATACTCTTGGGGTTGCCTTGAAATGCTCACAGCGCTCAAGTCCGCTTCGTCGGCAAGCTGAGCATCAGACGTGCGGCGCATACCACCCAAGAACCTACGACCACATCTCCAGCAATGCCTGCGACTGCCGTTCTGATCGAGATGCTAGTACACGGCTCATCGTGTCGCCACCGTCGCCTTTGTCCAGACGCCGGCCGAACTTTTCACCCTTCCACACCTTCATTCATTTCCTCACACTTGCATTTAAGGAATCACTACCACCCTCTTTCATACCCCATTGAACTTTCCTTGACATCCAGAAGTGTATGTGATGTGCTATGTTGCGCCCTGTGTGTGATGTTGCTTCATGCTGCGCTCTATAAGAACGCTCCGAGGACGGGCTTCAGCGCGCTGAGGTCAAGCTCGACGATGCTGCTCAGCTTCTTCATTTACACCACCACCCTTCAGCAGCAATGGCACCAGCGGCAACAGCAGCGCCTTCAGAAGAAGCGGCAGCAGTGCTGAGGGCCATTCAAGAGAAGCGCAAGCGGCTGGCGGAAGAGGAGAGCAAGAAAACTCTGTCATACGATTACGATGACGATGAGGAAGACAGCTCGTACGCCAAACACGTACCACTGAAGCAGAGGAGACTCCAAGAGCTGCAGAAGATCAGCGCAAAGCGGACAACCTCCCCACTTCCTCAGCAGTCTGCCTCAGCCTCGACATCTTCGCCGTCGCGCAGAGCTGAGCAAGATGCAGATGAAGACAAAGAGGAGGATGACTTCTTCAACAAGAAGGCAGTCTTACAGGGCACAAAGTCACTGATGGCAGAAGCCAGAGCGATCCGGGAGGCGGAAGACCCTGCGCAGACTGCCAAGACCCAGGCGGAGAAGGAGGCAGAGGAGGAACGCAAAATTTTGGAAGCTCACGCCGCTCGCAAGAAGCTGGCAGGTGCTGCCGAAATCGCCAAAGGTATCGAATACAGCGAGTCGCTCAAGACATCCTGGACACCGCCTACTTTCATCCGGAACAGACCTGAATCGAAGAACGAGGAGATTCGAGAGAAGTTGCACATATTGTGCGATGGCGCCGATGTTCCGCCGGTCATCACCAACTTCAGAGACATGAAGATTCCAGCCTGCATCCTCGACTACCTCGCCACCAAGAACATCAAGAAGCCGTCTCTCATCCAGATGCAAGGCTTACCGACGGCCTTCTCCGGACGTGATATGATCGGAATAGCATTCACAGGATCGGGAAAGACACTCGCATTCAGCTTGCCAATTGTCATGTTCGCGCTGGAGGAGGAGGCCAAGATGCCTTACACAAAGGGAGAGGGACCCACTGGTATGATTATCTGTCCATCGGTATGTACACGGTCGACCTACAAACGACTCTGCGATTACTGATCACTGAAGAGCCCTTTCTTTGCTTCCTCACAGCGCGAGTTGGCCAGACAAACATACGAAGGCATCGTAGCCTTGTCCGAAGCCCTCGTCAAAGGAGGCTATCCAGAAATCCGATCGCTCCTCTGCATCGGAGGGATCTCCATGGCAGAGCAAGGCCCTATCCTGCAAAGAGGATTCCACATTGTCGTAGCGACGCCGGGTCGGCTGCAGGACATGCTGGAGAAGCGGAAGTTCACACTCGAGAGTTGCAAGTATCTGTGCATGGACGAGGCAGATCGGATGATCGATATGGGATTCGAAGACGATGTGCGAAACATCATGAGCTTCTTCACTGTGAGTATCCTCTCTCTATGCTACTATCTAGACCATGAACCACTTTCACTGACTTGCTTTGACACAGAAACAACGCCAGACCTTACTGTTCTCCGCTACGATGCCGAAGAAGATCCAAGACTTTGCAGAACAATCGCTAATAAGACCGGTCATTGTCAACGTCGGTCGAGCAGGTGCCGCCAACTTGGACGTCATTCAAGAAGTCGAGTATGTCAAACAAGAAGCAAAGATGGTTTACCTCCTTGAATGCCTTCAAAAGACGGCCCCACCTGTGATCATCTTCTCCCACGACAAGAACGAGGTCGACGATATTCAAGAGTACCTGTTGCTCAAAGGTGTCGAGGCGGTTGCGATCCACGGAAGCAAGACACAGGACGAGCGAGAGTACGCGATTAAGAGTTTCAAGACGGGTCAGAAGGACGTCATGGTGGCCTCCGGAGTTGCGTCCAAAGGGTTGGATTTCAACGAGATCCAGCATGTGATCAATTACACGATGCCGAAGGAGATTGAGGACTATGTCCATCAGATTGGACGTACGGGACGAAGTGGCAAGACGGGTATTGCGACCACGTTTGTCAACATGAACACGCCGGAACAGACACTACTGGATCTCAAGTATTTGCTCATGGAGGCGAAACAGAGGTACGCTCAAGATACTTGGCTCACCTTCGCATGTGTCGAAAGAATCTCGAACTGACGCTTCGCTCTCTTTTGCAGAATACCGCCGTTCCTGGCTGCTATCGACGATCCCCGTGCATCGGCCGCAGGTGGGAGACCACTCAAGGGATGTCCTATTTGTGGTGGTCTCGGTCACGGCATCAAGGATTGCCCCAAGCTGGAGGAGAACCAACGCCGCGTCACGGCTGGATTCTCGAGGGGCGATGGTGGTGGAGGGGACTGAATGTACCGCGCCGCGTGTCTTGTCCCTCAGAGGCACGATTTGTCGTCATTGTTGTACCATATCATTCATCATGCATATCGCATTCGCAAATGTTTCAACCAGATTCCTTCCCTTAGCCTTGAATCAATGCTGTGGGGCAGCAGAGCCTGCACTCTGACCGCTTTGCTGATGATCTGCAATCGGCCTGGCATTGGTCATACCACCAGGAGACAAAACACTTGCAAAGGTGACAAGGTGCATTTGACAATCGTTGTGAGATGGAAAGGTGCCAGGCCCAATGTCCTCAACGGCGCCTCGCCGCCCTAGGAAGCCGTCGCTGTTTGCTGTCGCTGTATCTTTGCCCTTTCTCCCTCAAGCTGTGAAAATAGAATCATGAAGAGGTCAGCACCCATCTTTGTCTGGCGCAGGCGTTGGCAGAGACAAGCAATACATACCACCTTGACCACCCTTTGCCAACTTGCAGCTTTGGGCCTGATGGAGTTGACCGCTTGAGGGGAGAGCAGCTTGCCGTCCGCAGAGGCAGGAATGGGGTTCCCATCTAGTGCAGCGCGGAGCTGATCCTGTGTGTACGGTGCGACGTTGGTTGATGAGCCGTCATAGTTTGGAGCAGACTGAAGTGCCAAGGGCGAAGGGTGCGACAAAGACCACATCAGCTCTGATCTTTCCATGGCGAGGGTAGCGCGCAAGAGGAGGATGCAGATGAGGACGAGGATGGGAGAACTCACGATGACAATTTCGTCCATAACAATGATGTGAGTCCCGTGCCATCTGCACGGCAGCGTCTTGCTCAAGGCATCGAATATGTTTTGTGCCTGGTTGGACACGCCCACGCCTCGTCGGCTCGCCCGGATGTGCGCATCCCGAATGGCCGTGTTGGCGCGCGCTTCCAGGGCCGCTACATTGAGCGCTTGTAATGGAGTGAGCAGCTGCTGTTGTTGGGAAGGAGGAGCTGGAGTGGAGGATGACGTGCCATTGACCGTTGCGTCTGAGGCGGGCCCGAGCTCGACCTGCTTCACTTCTCTAATCTTGATCAGCCGGAATCCTGTCCGTCTGATACCATCCTGCGCTACTGCAGCAGCAGCAGCTGCCGCTGCTGCTTGTTCTTTGGCATTGTTACCCGCTCCACCGGCAATGCTGGCCGAGAGGTAAGCTGGGACGGCCGTAGAGAGCGTTTCGAGCGCAACGGTGCCGAGGTTGGGATCGAAGGCGAACAGCAGTCCAGTAGCGACGTCCCCGCTGTTGAGCGTCAGCTTGAGGTTGGCTCCCAGCAGAGGAGTCAGGTCGGCCAAGGATGGAGCCGAGGTTGAGCTCGATGAGGAGGCTGCAGGGGCGGCCGCACTGTTGGCAGCCGCCGATGCAGCCGCGGTGGGAGTTCCGCTGCCTCTGCGGTTGTTCGCAGTCGATGGACGAGACATGGACGGCGGGTCTCTGATGGGCTTTGTCTGGTGGACGACGCTGGCCTGCTACTTGACTGCACTTCCTACCTGCGTATGTACTTGCTCGCTGCTTCCCGGTTGGAGATTGTGTGCGATTCAAGGTTGGCCGAGCGAGCGGGGTGGGGGTGGGCCGTGGGAAGAAAGTGGACCTCCACATGACACCCAACCCGAATCAGATACAACGGGCAAGGAAATGGTGGAAAGGGATTGTTCCATTTGGGGAGGATTGAAAGAATACAATAGATAGAGAAAGGGAGTGTTCAACTTGGTTTGGAGTTCCAGAGAGGGAGAGTGAGGTCAGACCATTGCGAGGAGAAAAGGAGGAAGTCTAGGGCATCTTTCTCGCTGATAGGTTTGCGAAGATAATTTAATAGGGATTGTCCTTCTTGCAGTTTGGCTGCGTTTACTTGGCGAGGGCGCGGCGGGGGACACTGCGGCGGCGGAGGTTGCCGTTCTGTGTGAGAAGCAAACCAAGGACGAGACTGTCAGTGCCCTTGCTCCTGAAGAAGTAGAATCATGATCCCGTTACTCACGTGGACCCAGTCGTTGCCGAGCTCGGTGAGGGAGCCGTCATCAGCGGAAGAGAACAGGGCGTTGTAGTTGGAGACGTAGCCGTCGGGGTTCTGGTTCTGGGCAAAGTCACCGAACCAGGCGACGCGCTCGACGTAGCCTTCGCCCTGGAGGAATTCCATGCACTGTGATGTAGATCAAATCAAAGTTAGGAAATGGTGGGTCCAGATGAATCGTGCTTTTAGGTCTGAAGGGGGGCCAAAGTTTTCAACAGATACGTACGCGATGCATCCACTGGTCAACTTGATCTTCAGAAGGGTTGCTGGAGGCAACAGCGCCGAGCTCAGTCATCCAGATCGGAAGTCCGTACGCTCCGTGCACAGCCTGGACGTATTGGACGAGGCCGTTGAATCCGTTGTCGTCAGCGGTGCCGTAGAAGCTGAGAAAAATGAGAGCGTGACGAATTTTAGCAAATGGCAGCTGCCAGCCAACGGATAGAGCTTTGAGACTCACTGGAGGGCGATGAAGTTGGGGCGGCGGCCGTACTGGTTCTGGAGGGTGCTCATGAAGGAGCCGAGCCAGTTCTGGTCGTAGGACATCTGGGGCGAGCTGATGCGGATGCCCTTGTCCTGGTACTGGGCCAGCTCGTTGACCCACTGCTGGGCGGCGGTCTGGGGGTCAGTGTTGGCCTGGCCAGATTGGTCAGGCTCGTTCTGAGCGAGGATGTTGGCAGGGGTGTAGATGGAGTTGATGGTGTTCTTGACGTTCTGCCATTGAGAGTAGAGCTTCTGGCCCCAGAACATGGGGACCCACTCGATGTTCTCAAAGCCGGGGACTCCGCCCTGGTCGTAGTGGTGGTACCAGCCGACCTGGTCTTGGGCGACGGAGCCAGTCTGTGCAATGAAGAGAATCATTGTGAGTGAGAGTGAATGAGGGTGAGACATTGGTGGCAAGAGACTTACCCATTGGCCACCGGTTTGGCCGGGCCAGGCGAGACCGCGCTCGAGGGCAAAGGCGGGGGAGGCCACGAGGGCGAGAGCGGCGGCGAGGCGCATGAAGGAAGAGGTAGAGACCATTGTAAGTTGATATAAGACTAGGTGGGGTGGCGAAAAGATTAAGAAGATGAGGAGATGCAGAGAAGATTGGAAACGCGAAGATGATATGGGGAGGCCAAAAGTAGAGAATGCTGGTTGAATCTGGTCCGCTTTTATGCCTTTCTGATCAACCCTACCCTTCCTCCTCCCGCACGAAGAAGAAGAGGAAGAACGTGTTTGGGAGGGCAACCCCCTTCCCCAGCGGTAGTTCGAATTGGATGATTCTTCCGGATCCGGGCGCCAAACAAGCTAGAAGGAGATCATTAGTCAGGGCGAGAAGGAGCCTTGAGTTAGCCAGAAGAAGCAATAATGAAGAGTGAAAAGAGAATCTGTACTGCAGGAGGGGGAAGATGAAGGAGGTCTTGAATTAGCTGTGTCACATCATTTGCAGGCGTCCAAACCAAAAAGGCGGGTTTTGGCAGACGAAATCGGCGGTGTGCCGCGGCTCAATCATCAGCCCAACATCGTTTCAAACTGAGGCGAAGGCGAGAAGGCTTCGTCAAAGGACCTGACGAACTGTGTTGCTTGTGCAATGAAGTGATGGATTTTGGGGGAAGGGCGCGACGAAGTTGGGTCAGGTAACGATTCCAAATGTTGCTCAGGTCAGTCACGGCCGGTAGCTTGGGAAGTTGTAGTGCAAGAGGTTAGCGGCCAAGCAGAGCAAAGGACACCCTTGTGTATGCTATGAGTTAAGTGGTGACGGTCATGCTCAAGTAGAATAAGGCAAGGGCTGACGAAGAAGAGTTCGAAGCGTGTAATTAATTAACTCACTGACTTTTATTCGTACATAACATTAACGACGACTTTCTTTCTCGGACAATAATATTTTGCCAGCCCACACCCGCCAGGCCCGCACTCGTCGCCCATTTTTCATTCTACCGGAGGATCTGCGACCAGGCTTCCAAGTGTGGAGGGGCGGCACCGGGCACACTGACGCTGAGCCAAGGACTTTACCCAGCCCAGGCCTCTCTCGCTGATCTCCCGATTTGATCTCGGTCCCGGAGACTTGAGCGGGCGTGAGCCGTGATTTATCCCGAGCCGACACATTCATCCTCTTGCCGCCGGTCCCGTCGTTTGCGAGTCCACATGGATTCATGCTCTTCTCGTACCAGACAGGTCAAGTTGAAGGAGCAACCAGGTGTCCTGATGTGAGCGATTTCATACCATAATCCCGGCTAGGCAAGCAATGGGTAAATATTCAATTGGATCTAGCAGCTTCGCACGAGAATAAAGGGTAATTGTTCCAATCAGCGGGCAGGAAGAAAGATGCCTGTTGGCCCAATTCTCGTGCGCACGAAGATGCGACACATAGATTGGGGAGCTGCTGCTTTACTCGTTCCTTCTTGTGAGAAGGAGAGGTACGTACGTATGTATGTACGAGTTGAACTTCAGCAATGCTTCATTGACCACGGTGTGCAAGAAGACGTCGTCAAACATTCGAATTCTGCACCGGAAGAATTAACCCACAAGGTGTGGCTGAACAGACCAATTTAATGCAGCCCTCTTCGGAAAATTGTTGCAACCTCTCGCAGCACGAAGCCGGAACAGATGCAGGTTGCCTCAGAGCCCGAGCCCTGTGCACGCCTTCAACTCAGACACCGAATCGTAGCAAGTTCTCTTCGCCGGCCGTGAGGTCATCACCCGAACACACAGGATCAACCACGTCAGGGCGAATTTCAAAGCCAAGCTGGGCGGGCGCCCAAATTGAACCCCATCATCTTCACCGCCATAGCTGCGCCCCTCATGATTGCCTCGGCCAAAGGCAGGAACAGGAACCAAATCGCCGCCGGACACGAGCCGTGTAGCCTGCCGAGGTCTGATTTGACCACTTGCATCCTCAGTCTGAGCTCTCTTGCGGCGCACGACGTACCTGCAAAGGTCACGAGCGTGCTCATGCCCATGTACGATTGAGATCAGGGCCAGACAGGCACGCAACTAGTACCACCACGCTGCGCCTTCATGAAAGTTGTACACGATCACCGCTACTAGATTGCGTCTGATCCCCCACTTTCGTCCCTGGCCGCCTCTATCCCAAGCATCGTCAGGATCAGCGCTCCCACCCGGCGCCCATCATGCGGCCGCTCCGCCCGCTCCAGCGCCTCCTCCTCGTCCTCGGCACTGATGACCCCCATCTCCGTCCTCACCGCAGCAATCGCCTTGACAATGCCCGCATTGAACTCTGGATGGCCCTGCAGTCCCAGCACGTGTAGCTTGCGCGCAGCAGACGGGCCCGAAGAGTAGCCGGACCCGTCCTCGAGGTCAAAGGCGACGAATGAAGACGTGCCCGCGGCAGAGGGAAGTGGTGGCGAGTCGGTAATGTACGGCAACCCGATGGCATGGTATTTCGTCTTGTCGGTATATGCCAGATTGATGAATTCGGTCCCTTCGAACGGCTCAGGAAGATCGATGCAGTCTCGGTGGAATTGTTGAAGGGCCTATGCACACATACAGCCCAAATAAGAGTGAGAAGTGCTGTTCTTAACCCCTTTCACCCACATTCGTGAAAACTCACCATCTCCGTCTCGAGCTCATATCCAAGGTATTCGCGACCCTCGTCGGTCAGTGTGCACTGATATGTGCCCACTTCCCACCCGGCATCGTTTAGGTACACCTTTGCCCCAAACGCGCGCGCAATAATCTGATGGCCGTAGCAGATCCCGATGATACGCACCAAGGGATGTTCGGTCGCCAGATGGAGGATGAAGTCGCTCAGCTTGTTCGTCCACTCGAGATCCAGATACGCAGACGAAGCTGTGCAGGGCGGTTCAAGGGCTTGAGTTGGGCCTTGACCAAATCCATCATATTATGATTTTCGCCACTCACCTGAACCAGTGACCAGGACCGCATCATAGAGACCGTCGCGAAGCTGGCCATCGTCTGGGTATTTCATCTCCTTGACCACATCAAACGGCCGGATGTCGAGCTCATACTGAGATTGCCAATGATGCCTGGGGATCGTGGCGAGCGCATCTTGAAACAATGTTGTAAAGATCTTAGGACTGCAAGGAGCGGAAGAAAGGAGGGGCTCAACTTGAGATCCTTCTCATTTCGTCGCTGTGCCACTTTCACCACTCACTATGCTCCCCATGTCGTGACGACCTCGTCTACGGGCGTGTCTGCGACAAGCAGAGCAATTGTGACGACCTTCTTTTCTGGCATCAATCGCAAAAAAACGAGAACGTCCCTGCAAGTCGTAGTAAGGGATCAAATCCTCATCTGTAAGGTCGAAGCCCTCTTCCAGAAGCAGACTATTTACTCACCACTCGAGTCCGCGATCCTTTGACTCCCGGGGTTGAGAGTGTAGCGGGAATGGTAGTATTGAATGTAAAGGCAAAGGTTTTGCCTTCCTGTCTTCTTATCACAGGCTTATCTCTGTTGTATGTCGCTGAGGTGTCGTGCGATGGCGGGCAGCTTCGACGGAGCTCTCAGTCAGAGAGAGCTGCTGAGCAACGACTACCACTCGCAAAACAGGCTGCGGACATCGATCAAGACGAATACGCTCGTCCGGACTTCACCAGGAGCACGTTGTGCCGCAAAATCTTGAAGCTCTTCAGACCCTCCTGCAGATCCTCCCCGCGTCACAGCATGCCAAAAGTCGTTTCCCGCTCGGTCATCTCCGCATCCAACGACGACGCGCGCGACGAAGACCGCAAGCGCCTCGTGCCGTACTACTGCTGCTGCGGCGAGTTTGTCCTCGTGTGCGATGCCGAGCTAGCCGCGCTTCCTCGAAGACCATTGGACGGGTCGTATGTGCTCCGCTGTCTGGATTCGCCCAAGGACGAGGGCGGCGGAGTGAGAAAAGCGCGGGTGTTCAAGATTAGCGCAAAGCAGAGGGATCCAGTCTTGTTGCAGCGGTGAGTACAGGCTTCCGTCCACTCGGTCATTTCCAGCTGAACTGAGAATGTCCAAACAGGCCGGATGGAATGCTCGAGAGGCAGTATCGGTTCTACTGCTCACGATGCGAGCTGCCGGTCGGGTACGAGGCCACACCGCCTCCTCTCAAGAGCGGAAATTTCACATACATTCTGCAAGGAGCTTTGACGTAAGTCCACTCTTGCGCCGCTTCACTGATCGTCTAGTCTCGAGAACTGACCGCGCGTCTCTGTCGGTTCGTGTGATGGCGTCTATGTTGGCAGGGCGGTCCAAGGGCGCAGACCTCCCGAGGTGTTCCTAGATGACGGCATCAAGCAGTCCTGAGATGCGACTCGTTTCCTTCCGCCTTGCGCGCATTCCACATTGTGTTCCTCTCATTCTCTGCATCATCCATCTGGTGTCCTAGCCCGCTCCACGCAAATTGTATAACAGATCATCATCCACAATGTTCAAGTCCTCAGCCTTTCACAAACTGAGAAGAACTCGGACAGGCATGGGCAAGGAGACGCGGCCAAACATATGTATTGCAAAAGAAAGCAGCAGAAGAAGAGAGGGGATGTATCCTCTCGGAACGAATCCAACAGTCCTACAGAAGTTTGGCGATGCTGAACAGATACGGAGGACAATATGCCGTTTACTTCATCTACCACTTTGGATTCCCCTCGCCCCCTTGTTAGGGGGGGAGAAGGAACGAGTAGCAAAGCACACCAGAAGCATAGAAGCAAGCTTGAGGCGTTGTTAAGACTCGGTGGAACACAAGGGAGATATCACTGGAGACGGGGCAAGGAAAGAACAATCAGAATGGGAACGTCAGCTTTGAGGTCAAAAGTTAGCACCGCATGAGCTGCGGATGGCAAAGCTCGCTTTCTCGAGGAAATCGTCCAAAAGGTCACATCGCTTGCACCTTTGCACGAGATGGAACGGGTTGCGCCTGTCAAGGATAGCCTCATTGTCTGTTAACCGAACAGTGATGGTCGAAGGTATGCGTAGCATCTATGCTGTGGTCGGTGGAGAGCAGGAAAACTTCGTTTCTTCGGATCCTTCTCAAATCTTTACGGCCGTAACAACAATCGGCAATGGGAACTGTGTGGGAACGGCGAGCCTGCCCACGCACAGGGCACAACTACTTACTGCACATCCTCGTGTTCCTCAGACTTCTCGTCGGCACTCACGATTCCAAAGAACAACCATCGCCACCATCCAGTGACTACTCGGTACGAACCCTTTCAACATCAAGTAGCTACAACCTCATCTCCAGCTTGGGGTCAGTTCTCTCGACTCGTTCTCTTTCGCAAAGTGTCACACTTTCAAGCCTTGGACCAAGTAATTCGGAGACTCGGACATTCTCAATTCATCCAAACATGCGTGTCAACATGGCAACACATCCCTCAGGTCAACCACAGGGACAAGCAGCCATCGATGAAGGCCTGTACAGGTGAGAGCTGCTGTGCGGCGGCGTCTTCTTCACGGCTGTTCGCGTTGCTGATTGGGATATGCTCCTTTTCTGAAATGCGCAGCCGGCAGCTGTATGTGCTCGGACACGACGCCATGAAGCGCATGGCTGTCAGCAACGTCCTCGTAGTCGGCATGAAGGGTCTCGGTGTCGAGATCGGTGAGTGTGCTTTTGTTGATCCAGCAGCAGCTGCTGTGTCTCCATTCCTTACTACGATTCTCGCAAGCCCAGTGCTGACTCAGGTCTTGTGCTTTGATTTCCTTGGTCTCCTCAGCCAAAAACATTGCTTTGGCTGGTGTCAAGAGCTTGACCATCTACGACCCTTCTCCCATCTCCGTTGCTGATCTCGGCACTCAGTTCTTCCTGCGGCCTTCGGATCTCAACGCGAATCCTCCGCTCACCAGAGCACAGGCTACCGCGCCTCGACTGGCCGAGCTCAACTCTTATGTTCCCGTCAACGTCCTCGATGTGCCTACACTAGACAAGGCCACTCTCTCACACTTCCAGGTCAGTCCTCCGTCTGCTTCTGCAATAGCGCAATAGAGTCCACATGCTGACCCTCTTTCTTTCTCCCTTTCTCCCTTCTCGACGCGCATTCACTACAGGTTGTCGTCTTGACGAATGCGACTCTCTCGCAGCAGTTGGCCATCAACGACATCACCCATAACTCTGGCACCCACTTCATCGCAGCCGATGTGCGCGGCCTGTTCGGTAGCGTCTTCACCGACTTTGGCGACGATTTTATCTGCATTGACCCCACCGGCGAGCAGCCTCTGTCCGGCATGGTCACCTCCGTGGAGCAGGCGGAGAACGCATTGGTGACCACTGTTGATGAGACCCGACACGGTCTCGAGGATGGAGATTATGTGACCTTCTCCGAGATCCAGGGCATGACCCAACTCAACGGCGTTGAGCCACGAAAGGTGACTGTCAAAGGCCCTTATGCGTTCACCATCGGCGACACGACTGGCTTTGGCGAGTACAAGCGCGACGGCATCTTCACGCAGGTCAAGCAGCCCAAGAACATCAAATTTAAGCCTCTGCGTGAGAGCCTCAAGCAGCCCGAACACCTCATTTCCGACTTTGCCAAGTTTGACCGGCCTACCACGCTGCACTTTGGCTGGCAGGCGCTGTCCGCGTATTGGGAGAAGAATGGCGCTCTACCTCCGCCCCGCAATGCGGCTGCAGCGGCTGAGATTGTGTCACTCGCACAATCGATTGCGAAGGAGGCGGGCAATGAGGAGGAGCTGAACGAGGGCGTGATCAAGGAGCTTGCGTTCCAAGCTGCGGGCGAGGTCTCGCCCATGGTCGCGTTTGTCGGAGGCTTTGTCGCGCAAGAGGCTCTCAAGGCATGCAGTGGCAAGTTCCACCCCCTCGTGCAACACCTCTACGTCGACTCGCTCGAATCTCTGCCCGATGGTACCGACGCCCTGCCCGAGTCCGAATTTGCGCCGCTCGGATCTCGATACGACAGCCAGATTGCGGTGTTTGGCAAGTCGTTCCAGGACAAGCTTGCTAATGTGCGGCAGTTTTTGGTCGGCTCTGGTGCGATTGGATGCGAGATGTTGAAGAATTGGAGCATGATGGGCGTCGCTGCGGGTCCCAACGGTGCGATTCACGTGACGGACATGGACACGATTGAGAAATCCAACTTGAACCGACAATTCCTTTTCCGCGCCAAGGATGTGGGCAACTTCAAGGCGGACACAGCTGCGGCTGCGGTGGCGGAGATGAACCCTGATCTCAAGGGGCACATCCACAGTCACCAGAACCGGGTCGGCTTGGAGACGGAGGATGTGTACGGAGACGATTTCTTCGCTCAGTTGACGGGTGTTACCAATGCCCTGGACAATGTGGCTGCTCGTCAGTACATGGACCGACGGTGTGTGTACTACCAGAAGCCACTTTTGGAGTCCGGCACGCTGGGTACCAAGGCAAACACCCAAGTGGTGATTCCTCACCTGACAGAGTCGTACTCCTCGTCTCAAGATCCCCCGGAGAAGGCCATCCCTGTATGCACGCTCAAGAACTTCCCCAACCAGATCGAGCACACCATCCAATGGGCGCGTGAACAATTCGATGAGCAATTTGTCCGGCCCGCTGAGACGGTGAACCAGTACCTCACCACACCCAACTTCCTCGAGGCAGCGGCGGGTGCCGGCAGCCCTCGGGAGCAACTGGTGCAGATCAAGGAGTATCTGGTGGACAATCGTCCGCTGAGCTTTGAGGCATGCGTTGCGTGGGCGCGCTTGAAGTTTGAGGAGCACTACAACAACAATATCCGACAGCTGCTGTTTAGCTTGCCCGAGGACAGTGTGACGTCTTCGGGACAACCGTTCTGGTCCGGACCCAAGCGAGCACCCAAGCCGTTGACTTTTAACCCGGACGAGCCTGCGCATCTGGATTACGTTATCTCGGCGGCCAACTTGCATGCGTTCAACTATGGGCTCAAGGGCAGCTCGGACCCTGGGCAGATCCGCCAGCTGGCAACTTCGGTGTCCGTTCCCGAGTTCACGCCCAAGTCGAATGTCAAGATTCAGACAAATGAGGCAGAGGCTGCCCAGCCTGCGGCTGCGGCGGGTGAGGAGGACGTGGCCGAGCTCGCCTCTGCGCTTCCCGCTCCTTCGACGCTGGCCGGCTTCCGCCTGAACCCAATCGAGTTTGAAAAGGACGACGATTCCAACTTCCACATTGACTTTATCACGGCTGCGTCCAACCTGCGCGCGCTCAACTACAGCATTGCCCCCGCTGACAGACACAAGACGAAGGGCATTGCGGGCAAGATTATCCCTGCGATTGCGACGACGACGGCGTTGGCGACGGGCCTGGTGTGCTTGGAGCTGTACAAGATTGTGGGAGGCAAGAGCAAGATTGAGGATTACAAGAATGGTGAGTTTTGGCTCCGCCAGAAGGACTGCCGGTGGAAATGTGGGTGTGATGTGAAACAGCAGCTGACCTCACTGTGGTTCTGACGCAGCATTCGTCAACATTGCTCTGCCCTTTATGGCATTCAGTGAGCCCGTGGCAGCACAGAAGTTCAAGTACAACGGTGAGTTGCGCTTTGCATCATTACTTCTTGAAAAACGGAGTCTGAACCATCGTTTGTGATGATCACAGAAACCGAATGGACGCTGTGGGACCGGTTCGATGTGCCGGGCAACCCGACGCTGGCCGAGTTCTTGGAGTACTTCAAGAAGGAGAAGCTGGAGGTGACGATGCTGTCTTCTGGGCAGTCGATGCTGTTCTCTGGCTTCCTTGCGCCGAAGAAGCGGGAGGAGCGGCTGAAGATGCGGATGAGCGAGCTGATTGAGACGGTGTCGAAGAAGCCGATCCCGCCGCACGCCAAGTACGTGATTGTCGAGCTGATGTGCGACAATGAGGAGGGCGAGGATGTCGAGGTAGGTAGCTTTGCCTTCTTCTTCTTATTGGGATGTGGACGAACTAGATCTCGATTCTGACATGCTCTCTTTCTCTGTTTTCTTACAGGTGCCTTATGTGCGCGTCGAGGTCCGACCATAGTCCGGACCAGCGGTGTCAACATTGAAACTGTGTGGCCAGATGAGCTTTGAATAGCAATACCGTTGTGTGGGAAGCTTGCGCGCACGAGAGAGACAGAAGGAGAGAGAATGAAGATGGAGACGCTGTCACACGAGCATGGAACACTACGCGTCCAATTTAGCCGCCTTGGCTGTGTGTGGGCGAGATAGATTGACAACTCGCCCGCCGGCGGGCTGAAGTGGTCAGCACCGCCTGGGCAGCAAGCTTGGTGAGATAACAGATATCGTAGACGGAGAAGATGCCGATTTTTCCCAGGAATACCGCAAGTGTGCTAAAGGGAGAGCACGTTCTCTCGCAGTTTAAAATGGAGGAATGCTATCGTCTGCCCATCTCACAGATGAGTCGGATCTCTAAGTCGACAGAGGGCTGAAGCCGAAACCAAGCCAGCAAGTGTGCCACAAGGATGTGTTCTGTGAGATGACACACTTGCTAAAAGTCTACTCGTAGTTTAAGCGGCGTTCCTGTGTCGTCTCCCGCAGCCTCGCTTATAAGACAACTTTGACATCCATGAGACTCATAAAGGGGAATGTCGTCCATCATGAGCCACGGTGGTCTCCATGACTTATCCGCAGACGACCACCACTATTCCCCGGAGCTCACTCTGACTGACGACTCTCTTCACGAACCCACGAGGCCTCGGATTCTCCTCTCGTCCGCTGACGATCTTCCTCTCTGTGTAATAAAGTAGCAGCAGTCTAATAGTGATCATGGCCACCATCGAAGCCGAACACCCGCCCTCCTATGCGGAACAGAAATTTGAACGCGTAGAGGCCATCCAAGAGGCAGCACCACAGAAGAAGCAAGGCCTCCATGGATTCGCCCTCATCTTTGCATGCGGTGCCGCCTTGGTGAGTAGCTTGCCGCGCCTTGAGCATCTGGGCTGATGCTGATGCTGATCTTTGAGCTCTGTGGCAGTTTTCTGATGGCTACGTAAACGCGATCAGGTAGGTCGGCTGTGTGGCGGTCGATTGCAGAGGGTTTCTTTGTAAGAGCTTACAAGCTGGCAATTTTGCAGTGGACCTGTGGGCACAATTCTGAGCATCATCTACAAGGACACAAACCCAGCCGCCTTTGCTCGCTTCAAGCAACTCTTCAGCTCCCTCGCCTTCGCAGGTATGTTTTTACTTACAACTGGAGTCTCGCCTTGCGCAAACATGTTTTTTTCCTCATTTTGGAATGCTCAAATGCATGCTCTCCTTTGTCATTGTACATAGGGACCGTCCTCGGTATGCTCGTCTTCGGTGTGCTGTCCGACAAGATTGGCCGCAAGTTTGGCATGATCTTCGCGTCGCTCTGGCTCGCCCTCTTCTCCGTGCTCTCCGCCGGCGCGTACGGAGCAGGAGGTAGCCTCGGAGGACTGTATGCAGCGCGTGAGTACATAATACGCCTTATTCCTGGATACCATTCTCAGCAACGCATGATCATACGTTGAGCTCACAAATCCACTTTTTCCTATCCAGTGATCGCATATCGCTTCCTGATCGGAATCGCCATCGGAGCCGAATATCCTGCTGGAAGCGTAGCCGCGTCCGAAAATACGGAAGGTGACGGCGTGAACAAGAAGCGTCAACAGATGTACTTCTCCCTTGCCACCAACACTGTGAGTTCTACAAATGAGCGTTGTCCGGGTAGCTAGAACTGAGAACCTTCGTCTGTCTCGGCAACAGATGATTGACTGGGGTTTCGTCATCGCCGCCTTTGTGCCCCTCGTCCTGGTCTGGATCTGCAGCGTGGACCACCTCCGACTCGTATGGCGCATCTCCCTCGGTCTTGGAGCCGTGCCACCGCTGATCCTGCTCTACTTCAGAACCAAGATGGAGGAGAGCAAGCACTACCAAAAGTCTTCCATTTCTAAATACTCTCAGATGCCTTGGGGACTCATTCTCAAGCGCTATTGGGTCAGACTCCTTGCCATTTGTGTCGCGTGGTGGAGTGAGTCTCTCGTCAAGGTGTTGAACGTGGACAACTGATTGACAGATTTTCTCTACATCCGGTTCTGTCTGTCCCCGCATAGTTTACGACTGGTAAGTTGATATCATCCTATTCATGCAAAGTCAGGGCAAACATGGCTGACGCGGGCGAATGAGAACAGGGTCACCTACCCTGCAGGACTGTATTCGGACTACATTATTCGTAATGTCTTGCCCGAAAATGCGTCGTTGCAGAGAAATCTGGGCTGGGGTGTGGTCATCAACTTGTTCTACATCCCAGGCACTCTCCTCGGAGCCCTGGTAAATGACCGGATCGGACCGAAGTACACGATGATCATCGGTCTGCTGGTGCAAGCCGTGTTTGGCTTTGCGCTGAGCGGAGGCTACGGCAACCTGAAGAACCACATCGCAGGCTTTGCCATCTTGTACGGCCTTTTCCTCTCGGCGGGCGAGTTTGGACCGGGCAACAACCTCGGTCTGTTGGCGAGCAAGGCAGCGGGTCCAACTGCGGTGCGAGGAACATTCTACGGAATTGCTGCTGCGGTCGGCAAGATTGGCGCCTTTGTGGGCACCTACGTATTCGACCCCATCTCGAACTCACTGTCGCATAACAACCCGGACGCGGACATCTACACAACGGGGCCGTTCTAGTGAGTCAGCTTCTTCAAATGACGCCATACCATGGAAAGCTGACGCAAATAGTCCTCCATTGCCGAACAACTAGCATTGGATCTGGTCTGGCTCTGGTGTCAGCGGCGGTGGTGTTCTTGTTCATTCCCAACATTGGTGAAGATGGAATGCTGAAGGAAGACGAGGAGTTCAAAAAGTACCTCGCCGCGAATGGGTACGACATCAGCCAGATGGGCACTCTCAATGCGAACACGTCGCAGGACACGCTCGAGTCGCACGCGTCATCCCAAGGATCGCCAGTGAAGGAGGTCGAGCAGAAGTGATTGCCCTTCTCTTTCGATGTGATACCATATTCATGTACTGTGTACTGTTTACCATCGGTTTAGCAGCAACGTTACCCACGTTTGTTTGCGGTTTGCTTCACCTTCGACTTTTTTTACCACGGAAATGCAAATTTGGAATTATTATTGTTTGACACGTTTTTGTCTGAAGAAGATTCTCATTTCGTTCTTGCCCATCGCACACGAACGATCTCGATCCTGACCCCCTCAAGAAGATTTCTGCTGCATTGTACACTGCCTTCCGTCCTCATTGGGAGAGGGTGGAAGAGAAGAGGGAAAGAGAGAGAGAGAGAGAGAGAGAAATCACAGGAATCGACTTACGCACGGCGAAAGGATTATCAATGGCATCGACAAAGCGATCGCTGACCGTGCGTCTGGCAGAGACGGCGGCGCAGTACTGGCACCTCGGCATGACCTCGTTCGGAGGACCAGGTGTGCACGTAGTCATCCTCCGTCGCAAGTTTGTCGATCGGCTCAAATGGGTCGACTCCTCCGTCTTCATCGACCTCTTCACCTTGGGAAACGCCCTACCCGGTCCCGGATCGACCCAGCTCGCCTTTTCCATCGCCATCGTCAGGAATGGATCCTTGGCTGGTCTCCTTGCCTTTCTCCTGTGGTCGTGCGTAGTAGTATTGTCTCCGTTGTCTTTATGCATGCCATTCTCACTTACGAGCATTTCTTTTCCTCGCCCGGCGTCTTTGTTCTCCAAAAATGCACCTACAGGTTGCCAGGTGCATTTGGGATGAGCGCTCTCGGAGTCGGAGTACGCAAGCTACCAGATCAGCTGCCTCCCATCGTCCTAGCACTCCTGACTGGCCTGAATGCCGCAGCCGTCGGTCTCATTGCCCTCGCCGCTTACCAGCTCGCGCTGAACTGCATCACCGATCACTTCACCCGCCTCATCTTGCTCACGAGCGCAAGCTTTGGCATCTGCTACCGTGAGCTGAACAGGCCCGAAATGCATAAACGCTCATTTTCACAAGCTTACCCTTTCTGTGTTGGCTCATCGATGGCACTCAGATGCTCCTTGGGTCAGTATATTCTTGTGCTTAAGTTTCATTCTCTGACTACATGCGCTCGCTTATCAGCCGGCCCCTTTTGTTTTCTACAGATGTACCCAGTTTTGATCTTTTCAGGTGGAATCATTACCCTCTTGTGGGATTCGCGACAGGTCATGCTCAAGCCAATCAAAGCTGCCTTGGACAAGAAGCAGACACGAAACAACGATGCCGATCGCGAGCAACCGCAGTCTGAAGCAGGAACGCTTCCTGTGGAGGACATCGAGCTGTCTGCCCTCCCCGCATCCTCGAATCCAATCAACGACACGTCGGTTCTCCCCGGCAACGCTTCTACCAAGAGCGGAGTCAGTACCCGGCAGCGCCATGTCGGAACTTCTGACAGCGGAGGCTACACCCAACCCTTGTCACCCCCCGGCTCGCCCGCCCGCGCGCTTGGGGCGGTAAACCAGTCCGAAATTGAGGCTCCCGTCGAGGATGAAGAAGACGTCAAGCTGATGCTCCTACCCCAGAAATACGCCGTCTCCATCCTGATCTTCTTCCTCACCTTCGTCGTGACCGTGATCGTTGTGCGGGCGAAGTTGAATGTGGTCCCCCGAGCCTTCGACTTCTTTACAAACATGGTAATTGCGGGCTTGATCATCTTCGGAGGCGGTGAGTGCTAAAGGTGGTTGCGATATATGATCGAATCGAGCTGCTGATTTAAACAGCCCCCATGCTATGGCTGTTGCTGTTGTAGGACCCGTGGTCATCCCTCTTCTCCGCTCGTATGTCGTCCAAACTGGCTGGGTCAGCGATCGCGACTTCCTCTTAGGCTTTGCGATTCTCCAGGCTGCTCCAGGTAAGTCCCTCTCCCTCGCCGCCTTGCCTTGACCCCTACGGTCTGGCAACAGCTAATCTGATCCTTCCCCCTTTTGGATAAAGGCCCAAACTTCAACTACGCGGCTTTTTTGGGTGATTGCTTCCGTGTTGACCATGCGGTGAAGTGACCCATGCTCATCACTTTGTCCTTTTCTGATTACAGGAATTCTCGCAGTGAATCAGAATCCCGCCCTGGGCGCCTTCCTCGGCTGGCTCGGCATCTTCTCTCCCGGCCTCATCCTCAAGTTTGCCGTACTGCCGTACTACTCCCGCTGGAGGAAGCATCAGGCGGTTCGCAGTGTATTGCGAGGTCTGAATGCGGCTGCCAGTGGTCTCGTGTTTTCCGCCACTTATCAGCTCTACATTGGTGAGTTGCTTGATGCCCCACTGTACCCAGGCAGTGATGGCTAACGGTCCTTCTCATTACCGCTCTGTTGAACAGTCGGCTACATCTACCAGTCCGCCTCAGGTGAACGCGATCAGAAGACCCAGAGCGGATCTTTGACAGCCGATCCTTTCTGGACAGTCGTTGTGGCGGGCAGCTTCGTGGCCACCCAGTACTTTTCCTCGCCTCCCTGGCTCAGCATCGGAGCTGGCGCTGTAGCTGGTCTGGCCTGGTACGGTGTCCAAGTGTCCTAGATTCCCTTGTATGTAAGAACTGCAAGAACAGTGCAACACGGAAAGCATTTCGTCGACCTGCCGTTGCGTCCAAAGGTCAACGGCCAGGTCAAATGTTGCTTTCAGGTGGCTGCTCATCCCTTCTTTTCTTTTCTTATTTCCTCGCAAACTTCCCACGCTGACCGTCGAGTCTCAGATTCTTCCTCGCAACGTTCTCAATCATAGGGACAGAACTACTGTGACTCAGAAATCTGAGGTGAGCCAATGGCATAGCCATGTCGACTGATGTGGTGGTCTTGTGATGACCATTTCGAAGGCAGACTTGAGGGCGACCTGAGACAAGAAACCAAGCGAAATGAAATGAGGTTCTTCCGATCAGCGCAAGGCCGCGACCCTCTCAAGAATACGCCTCGCTCGTTGAGAGAAGAAACCATCCGGTTCACGCGATGCCTGATGTCTTCTGGAAACTTCTCTGCCCGCGCCTTCCTGAACTCACCCTCTTTCTATTTTCACGTGCTCTCTCTACTTCTACGAGAAGTCTCTTTCTTTCTCTCTCTCTCTCTTTTATTCTTTCTTTCTTTCTTGCTTTCTTTCTCTCTTTCTTTCTGTCTGTCCTATGCCTGCCTGATCTCGCCTTTGCCTTGGCAACTTCCCTCAAGCCCACTCTTGACATATCATCGCATCCATTGCAGTAAGAACAACGTGAGTATCGTGTTCCACTCCCAGCTCCTTTGGGTGTCCAGTCCCTGACATTTATTAATCTACAAGAAATTATTTCTGCTTTGTTCTGCTCAACATAGCAGCTGACAGCCTGGTGTTTGGTGTCGACACAGCTCAGTGATGACAGCTCCATCGGTCGAACAAGCTCTTGGAGCTGCAGACCTCGAAGCCAGATACGCAGCTGCTGTCCGCGTTGCGGCTCGCTTCTTTTACGGCGAAGACGACTTTGAAACCTCCACGAAGAAACTCGAAGCCATCGGCCTTTCTCTGAACCCCAAGTTGGCTTTCCGCTTTTGGTTGGACACGTTCCTCCCATTCAAGTCCCTGGAGGATCGCATCGAAGCGGCGTCAAAGAAGGTGAGATCTCATTCTTGCACCTTTTCTGACGTGGCACTGATACTGAAAGTCTGCTTCTGGTGTAGGGCCCAATGGCTGACATATTACCGTCGATGTTGCCGGACACCCTCAAGAATGCTCTCCGTCTGCTTCCCAGCTTCCGGACGCTGAAAGATTGGGAAGCTGCTGCTATTCCAGCCCAAACGGACGGAGCGCCCGCCGACGTGACCAAGTCAGGTACTGAACCAGAGACACCCAGGATGCTCGACTCAGCGGCGACGAAAATAAACGGGGTTCAGCACAGCTGCGGGTGCGACACAGACGGACTGAAGGTACTGTTGGAGAACCTGCTCGACCGAATGGAGAAGCTGGAGCAAGAGGTCGGTGACCTAAAGGCGAAAGGCAACAAGCACGCCGCCTTGTGGCTTCTCAACAAATCTCCTCACATCCCTAGCTCAGGATTGGAGCCGGCTGCCTAGTCGATTCGGCCCGTCGCGGTATCCAGCTCTCCTCAGTCTCTTCGTGTACAGACAAAACGCAAAAGCAGTGCAACGAAATTGTATTGCCACAGAATGAGACATGAGGATCACACCAATGCCTTTGATAGAATCTCCTTCTTCAGGTCGCTGAATCGTCCTTCTTGCATCGTGTCAGACCACTGTGAAACCATTTCCTTGGCAAGGCTGACAGACTCGGATGAGAGCTGAGTTGCCGATTTCGACACGAGCTGGGAAACGGAAAACAGTCAGTCGCCATTGGAAACTCTGAGTCGCAAACGTCCAAGATTGACATACCAGGTTTCCCAAAGTTACATTGGTCCGGTAGATGACTTCCGCTTCCCCGCTCTCCTTGCTCAGTATCTGTGAGACGGAAACTCTGTCAATTAGTCTGTTCCTTGCGGACCAAAAGCGCAGCTACTTACATCGACGATGGAGTCGAGAAGTGAGGACGCATAAGTGGTCGGTTGCGACTTGTTCACGATCAAGACAGAGAAGCTAATTTGAAGATAAGAGACAACGTTAGCGGATGAGTTGCACTCGACTTTTTTGAGTATATCTGCTCACTTCAGAAGAATTGTGGCAAGTGCAACTCTGCCGTTCTTGCCCAGGTTGGAGTAACTTGAAGATCGCAACTGCTCAAGGATCTGTCAATTATGAACCGTCAGGTCAATACTTGGAATCGAGAAGAAGTCGTACGTGTCCTGTCCGACTTACCGAATCACCATGGGCTTCCAGGCCATCTTTGTTGGCCTTGCCTGCCAGCAGGTTTGCGATGACCTTCAAGGCAAGCATAGAGTTGGTATCTCTGACTTTGGCCGCCGCCGCATCACCCTCTGGCCAGGCTTCGGACCATTGCGCAGCCCCGAGAGCTGAGCTTGCGACTCCATCGGCGGACGAGGAGAGCTGATTCAGAGAAGCGATGCGCAGCACATCGAGCAGCGGGAACCGACTAGGTGCGGGCCAAGCCTGTAGCGTCGCTTGCACTCCTTTGACGTCCAACGTCTTTGATGCTGCCGAACTTGACTCCAAAACGGCAATCAGGTCCACGACGGATTTGTACGCATCCTAACACGATGCCAGTCAAACATTGACTTCAGCATGCGAACTTGAGAAACGAAGATTCGGAAACAGGTACTCACTGGCGAGGTATTTGACTGCTCCTGAAGCTGTGCAAGCTTGGCCTTCAATGGTGCATAGTTGATCTGGGTAAAGTTCAAAGGGTTCTTGAGAGGGATGATGGAGGTTGACGAGGCAGATGCGGCTGATCGAGACGATTGAGTGAAAGGGTCGACGTTGTTCATTCCAGTGTACTGCCCTCCAGACGAGGCACTTGGGGCGGGAGCTGGAGCGCGTGCTGGTGTTGACGACGCGCCGCCACCTGTATATCGGCTTCCACCTGTGTACGGATCCACATAGTCGCTTGCCCCGATGCTGACCGCCTCCGTGTTCTTTTCGATGAATTTGACGACTTGATCGATGTAAGCTTGGGGCAGCTCATTCTTCTCCAAGAACTTGGCCGCGGCCGTGTAAGGATTCTCGCTGAGGTTGTAAGGCAGCTTCAATGGAGGCACTCCGTCTGCGATGTCAACCTCAAAGACGTAGTCGTACTCTTTGCCTTCGTAGAGCTTCTTTGATCCGCTCCCGACACCCCCGACCACCTCTCCAATCTTGTTCCATCTGCCAACACCAGCATCCCACTGATGCGCTTCGATAATGTCGCCATTTCGGACCATCTTTGTCTGGCCCTCTTTCGTGCCCGGCTGACTCAGTGCTTCAATACCTGGTAGATCATCTTTCTTCACGTCGCCCACTTGAGTCTTGTTCAAGCTTTGTGAGGCGACCGATTGTTCGAAGCTCTGGCCGTGAACGTATGCGTCAGTACCATTTGGTTCGGCCGAAATAGTGACGATGCACTCACTTGTAGCTCCGCCGTCTCCGCAACGCGCTTAGCGTCGCGAGTGAACACCCTGACCACGCTGTCACTGCTCCCACAGACGATGTCTCCATTCTCCAGCGTGTCCACCGCCCAAACTGAAATGGCCGGTACGGTGATGGTCTGTAGCAAGGCGCCGTCTGGAAGTCCGAACGAAGTTCATGCTGTTCAGCAAAGGCCACGCAAGCCTACATGCGGGTCCCAAAGCATACTCACCTCTCCATACTCTGACCGTCCGATCTTCGCCCGAGCTCACCAGCTCACCTGCTCCTCCAGGCAGAGTTGCAAGTGAGTACACGAAGCTGGTGTGTCCTGACAGCGTCTGAAGAGGCTGAATAGGCTTGCTGACGTCAAGGTCGACCAGAGAATAGATGTTGATGATACTGGTAGCGACATTATTGTCAGCACAGCAGTCTCATATGAATGCGCGCGCATTCAACATACCCGTCGTTGCCGCAGCTGGCGAATGAGTGTCCTCCACTGAGCAAAGTCAGGCCGCGCACAGCATCGGTGTGGCCGGCAAAAGTCGCAACTGGCTTGGTATGCTCTGTGATCGACCACAAGCGGATCGTTTTGTCTGCGCCGCCAGTCAGGACGCGCTCTTCGTCCACGAGCAATACGGCCCACACGGCATTTGTGTGACCTTTGAGCTCAGCGACGCATGCCCAGTCCTTCCATATGCGGGCGGTCCTGCGGCGAATCAAGTTCAGCATGTCAGCCATTGGCATTCTCTTCTGAATGATGCACGTGATCGAATGCTCACGAGTCCCAGCTGCCGCTCGCAATTGTTCCCTTGATAGTGGACAGAGCGCATATATTGTCGCTGTGGCCTATCAGGGACATCGTTGGCTTCTCCAACACCTTCATGTTGCCCTTGACATCGATCTTGACGTCGAAGGCATTGATGACCGAGTCCTTGCCTGCGCTCAGTGCGGTGACTTCGAATGACAGGAGAAGTCAGCAGGCGGGATACGCATCGGGGCAGCTCCCTGTCCGTTTGAGCTTACAGTTTCCTTCGGAGTCCTCGAAGAAGGCGGTAGCATTCACGTAACCCCCGTGGCTGGTCAGCACAGTGGGCTGCTCGAACGCACGCGAGCGAGGACCTTCAGCAGGCCACAGGCGTGCAGTACAGTCTCTGGATCCGGAGAGGACCAATGCTCTGCCGGAAGCGGTATGAGCAGCTACCGACCGGACCTGCACACATGCGATTATTGGTAAGTGCCATTGCGCTTTCGCGAGCGGGCGACAGACTCAGCCCGGCACTCACATCGCCCTCGTGGCCTTGCAGCTGGACAGATAGCTGGAATGCACCTGACATATTGACCCTTGATGTTCAGCTGAGATGGAGAAGGTCGATGGTAGACGTCCACGAGGTGCAGTTCCTTGCCCGATCTCCACCTGCTCCAGAAGATCGTCAGTCAGGTGTGGCCCGAGCGCAGCTGTCTCGGCCGAGATAACCGATGGTGGGAATGAAGACCCTTGCATTTTTCGAGGATTCATTTCCTCGCAGCTACGACGTCGTACTTCCCTCGAACTTTGCCCCTGCTGATCCTCCTTTGTATGTCGTTGGCACCCAGCCTTGTTCGTCTACAAGGTGCTCATCGACTCATCCAGCCGCAAAGCCCAGCTGCTCGTGTACGATCTGTAGCCAAATCTGTAAACATGGCCTTTGTTCGTCCTCATCCTGCTGCCAGCGGACCCTCGGTACCGCCAGCACCCTTTATAAGCAGTCCCATCCCTCCGCCACCACACAAGGGACCGAAGATGGACGTGCGGGACGGAGCTCTGGGTAAGATCATGGGTCGGAATGTGATCTTCGACTCCAAAAATGCTGAGTGAAAGATTCTGAATTTCTACCTTGTGCCTGTCGGCTCTGAATAACGCCAGTCTGGATTGATTGCGAGATGACAGGTCGGTTGCTAATGGCCTCTCCGTTTGCGGGCTAGCTGCGAATGTATCCTCGCTTTCATGCTGACCTTTGCCTCTCCCCTCTGTATTCGAGCACAGGTCTGACGGAGAAGGACCGAATCCTGGAGATTGCCTGCATCATAACCGACGGAGAACTCGTCCCAGTGGACTCGGGTGTCCAATACGTGATCCAGACCGAGAAGAAATATCTCGACGCAATGGGGCCATGGTATGTTTCTAACTCGGGCCGAGGCGTGTTGAGCATAAGCTGACTTTGATCCTTCAGGTGTGTGAGTTCGCAGCTCGGACGATGGAACGTTCACTTGAGCTGAGCCATGTTGAGAAGCTGACGGGTATGCTGATCCATTCAAAAACTAGCAAAATACACATGGAAAGGTACAGTGTCTATTGTTCAAGCGCACATTCTCGAAGGTAACTTTGGCTAAACATCATGTCTTCTTTACAGAGCGGTGAGCGTCCACAGGCTTGCGCATCGACATGTCAATTGCTAAATCTCAATCTTTCAAAACCTTCGCTCAGGTCTGACTGCACTTTGCCAAGACAAGAGCGTCGCCAAGGTAAGACTTCCGAGCAGCATGAGCGGCAGTTGGGGCTCCACTGAGCATTTTCCTTCGCTTCCACAGCCTCACGATCATGTTCGCGCTGCGATTCTATGTTACGTCTACGACCGAGTCCCCAACGTCAAGCAGGCTTGTCTTGCTGGCAATACGGTTCACGCAGACAAGGTCTTCCTCGAACGAGAATTCCCAGAGGTAATTCTGTCTCTCTGTGCAGACCTGGATGGCACGCATATTCAGCTAATCTTGGTTTTTGATTGTGGCTCCACAGCTTATCGAGCACCTCTCGTACCGGATAGTCGATGTCTCTAGCATAAAGGGTATGTCTTCCATCACGTTTCATCCGGTTTGGTTACCTACTTACGATAGCTTCCTGCTCTACTCCAGAGCTTGCGGCGAGATGGTACGGCAAGGCGGCGATCCCCATGAAGAAGTCGGAGCACAGGTAAGAGCAGCATGTACCTCTCACACGCGTCACTTATGATTGTTCATGCACTGACATTCTTTCTGATCAGGGCGCTGAGCGACATAAAGGGGTCGATTGAGGGTGAGTCATATTGTTGCGTGCTAGCCATGATGATCTCGGCTGAGATGAGGCTGATGTCTGTATCCGTTCTTCATTCGTTCACAGAGCTTAAGCACTACCGGAAGACCATTTTCAGAAACCAAGGCAACATGCGCTGAGGCTCGCAAAAAATGCTTGTCCTCCACCAGAGAACAAGTCGCTACAGCTTTTCCATTCGTTGCCAATCTCATCAGTCATTCATCACTGATGTAGAGTGACCGACTAAGCGTAAAAAAGGCGTGACATTGAGGAAGTCGAAGGCAGAAATCCTGGGCCCATAACAAATGCTGTCAAAACAAGGAACTCCGTGACAAGTGAAGAGGAAGCAAGAGAAGCAAGGAGCATTAAGGATGAAGAGGAGGCGGGGTGTGGGGTATGAGAGAGCCTCGTCGAATTTTTGGGAGGAGAGTGGCAGTATCGCCACGGTGATGCTGATCCATCAAAACCAGGGAGATTGAGTGAGACGTTCATGGATCATCTCGGGATCGACAATGCTTGCGTACGTCGGCGCGCGATCTTTTCGTGAGTCGTAGAGCGGAGAGGGAAAAGGAGAACAAATCACGCGTCAGGGTGAAACCTTCGTCAGGCGATAGATTGGAAGCCCTCAAAGACGTTTCAAAGCTTCTCGTCGTCAGCAGGGTAGACCTGAGGAGAGACGGGGCCCGACTCGACGTGGGTCTCGGGGAAGTACTCGGTTCCCATGGTCGAGGTGTCGTATCCGTTGGCCTCGAGGTAGCGGCGGAATTCCTCGTCCTCCTTGAGCATGCCGTCCTGTCCGATGTTGGGCACGAAGAGGAAAACCACCAGGGCCGACAGGAGGGCCAGGGCGGAACCAATGCTGAAGAGGACAAACGAAGAGGCAAAGCACGCGTTTTGGGGTCAGCTTGAGAACGGCCGGCTATTGCAGAGAATGGATACGGGAAACTCACTAGAAGGGGCCAGTGGTGTAGATGTCTGCGTTCTCATCACCATGGGCGAGCGAAAGCGAGATGGGGTCGAAGACGTAGGTGCCGACAAAGGCGCCAATCTTGCCAATGGCAGCCGCAATGCCGTAGAACAGACCGCGAACAGCAGTAGGGCCCGTCGCCTTGCTCGCCAACAGACCCAAGTTGTTGCCCGGTCCAAACTCGCCCGCAGAGAGGAAGAGACCGTACAGGATGGCAAAGCCTGCGATGTGGTTCTTCAGGTTGCCGTAGCCTCCAGTCATGCCGAACCCGATCACGGCTTGGACGAGGAGGCCGATGATCATGGTGTACTTGGGTCCGAGGCGGTCGTTCACCAGAGCTCCGAGAAGAGTGCCGGGGATGTAGAACAGGTTGATGACGACACCCCAGCCGAGGTTGGCCTGGAAACTCGCATCTGGGCCGAGGACCTGCCCAACAATGTAGTCACTGTACAAGCCGGCCGGGTAGGACACCCAGTCGTAGATCCACCACGCGAGAGAGACGGCAGCCAGACGAACCTGAAAAGTTTCCATCGAACCAAAAGGCGGGTCAACAAGTCTGCGAGATGGACTCTGTCAAGACTCTGTAAGGATGAGAACTCACCCAGTAGCGCTTAAAGATGAGCAACCACGGCATCTGGCCGTACTTGATCGAGGACTTGCGGTAGTGCACAGGCTCCTGCATCTTTGCTCGGAAGTAGAGGAGGGTGAGCGGGGGCAGGGCGCCGAGACCGAGGGAGAGGCGCCAGACGAGGGTGAGGTGGTTCATGCCAAAGATCCAGATGAGGAGCAGGGGTACAAAGTAGGCAATGACAAAGCCCCAGTCGATCATCTGTGTGATTGCACGTTCTGTATGTGAGCCCGGTTCA
>LAXH01000017.1:0-27284 GCA_001006505.1 Tilletia horrida
GGGGACCTGGCCGTCACGAGCGACGAGACCAGCATCAGCGAAGGCCTTGGTCAGATCCTCGTCCCGAGCGCCAAGTTTGCTGGGGTCAGCGAGGATAATAATGGGGACGTGCTTGCTAAAGTCGGGGACCTGGCCGTCACGAGCGACGAGACCGGCATCAGCAAAGGCCTTGGTCAGGTCCTCGTCACGTGCACCGAGCTTGCTAGGATCAGCGATGATAATGATGGGCATGTGCTCGCCACCGGCAGGGAGGGCTCCAGCGTGAGCGTTGAGCGCATCAGTGGCAGGAGCTTGCTTAGCCACAGGCTGAACAACAGTAAGCGGCATACAGTAAATCAATATCTCGTTCTGAATCCAAGGACAACATCTTCGAAGCATTTCTGACTTACAACAGGGGCGGCAATGGAGACAGATGTTGCGGCCAGAGCCAGAGTGAGGGATGCACCGAAAGTCTTCATCTTTGTGTTTGTGCGTTTGAGTGTCGTGAGGTCGTGCTGGTGTGGAAAAGTGGTAAAGGCGAATGTGTCAAGACCAGCTTGGCAAAGAGGGAAGTGGAAGAAGAAAGGTGGATGAAGGACTGCAACAAAATGTTGTGAGGAGGAGGCGAGAGGGGATGATGGAACAGGGCACGGGGCCTTTTTAAGAGTCTGCTGCAAAGCACGAGTCAGCTGTGTGCATGGATCCAGTCAAGTCAGGGGTTCTCAACTGCTGTAAGGGATGTGAGATGAGGTCAAGGTTGTTGCCCCGTGAGAGCGGCAGATGCATCATTCATGTGGTAGGGCTGCCTCATTCTGCACCGGCCCACTCCCTCATTTGGCTGGCGAACTACTCCGGAAAGCAGTGTTCCCCATTTGGACATGCCGTGATTCAATTGCGTTCGTGAATTGCATGAGGTTCCTTCACGACCTTTTTCGCGCAAGGAATTGAACTGCAAAATGGCAACAAAGACCGCATGGGTCTCCGGAAAGACTGTCATCTCTGCTCAGAGGCGATCAATGCATCAAGCTGAGCCATCTAGCCAGAACACCTAGCGCCTGCCTGGCCTGCTCTGCTCGGTCACCGGACCCGGCCGCGACCAGCCCTTCCACTGTTGCTCCTCCGTTCGACGCCGCGTACATGCTGAGTAAGACGCCGGCTACCCCCAGAGCGGCAATCGTAACAGTAGTCGTTCTCGCGGCCAATGTGGCCTGTTCCGTCTTATGAGACGCACGCACAGAAGTCCGAGTCCGTAACCTCGGTCGTCGTCCGCTAAGGTCATTGCTCTTCTCGTCCATGTCGACACCGCCTGCTCCCTTCTCGTAGATGAAGTCCGCATCGGTCTCACCTGACAACGTGGCGGGCAACTCTGGGTGCACGATGATGAAGCGGTCCGCTGATCCAAATCCGCTACCAGGCTGTGTGGCGCCACTATCGACCTGCACGATGTGTTCCGCTCGCTCGTCGACCGCGGTCCAATGCGTGTCATCTGCCACCGAGGTGGAGCCGAGATGCTTCTCCACTTCCGCTTGCCAAGTATACAGGACACTCCCAGGTCCCATGATTGCCGCCAATTGGCTTTGGGCAGTCGCGTCGGCTGATATCGACAGACTGTGCTGCTTCATCATATCAGCGGCGCGCTGCAGCAATTTTGAGATTGGTGTTGCGTTCTTGGATGGTGCGTCGCCGTTCCGTTTTGAGTTTTCGTTCTTCCCGTTGGATCGTGTCGCTGACGCATCGGCAGGACCGAAGACGTCAGGATCCTCATACAGGCTCTCATCGCCCACCGCATCCGCAAACTGGTCGTCTCTCGGCGCTGGCGGTGGAGGTGGTGGAGGAGTGGGAGCGCGTGATGGTAAGGCTTCCTCGTCGAGCTTGAAGGTCGGCAGAGAGGATAAGGCTTGGTGCATGCGAATCTCAGCATCCATCTCATCTTCGCTGGTATCCTGTCCAATCTTTTGGACGGCCTCCTTGTTCATTTGGATGATCTGAGAAAGGCACAAAGCTCGGGTGAGTCACCGACTCAGCCCGAGAGAAGTTTCGGTAGTCCGTGACTTACAACGACGCAGAGGTACAGAGCACTCATTGGTCCATAAACCAATACGAAGTCGATGACACGCTGAGCCAAGGCCAGGTCGGGTAGCGAGTGCGTCAGCAAAGTAATGAGCCAAGGCAAGGCAAAGTAAGGCAAGGGAAATGCGCTGAAAAAGGGATCGACCCTAGTCAGACATGCCACTGCCACTGAAAAGGTAGGCTGTTGTGTTGCGCGTTACTCACCGATCAACGATGCTGGCAAGTTCTGAATCCACCTCTTGCAGAAGCACACGAAGCAGTCGCAGGTGGCCCATCACAGCATCCAGATTCTTGGTCATGGCATCCCGAAGCCAGTGTAGGGAGAGACGCTCTGCAGCCAAGTGTAGTTCGGGCAGGAGGGGCGCATCTGCCTCTTCGTTATCCTCGGGCGACAGGGTTAGGAGGAGGACGGTGAGAACATCATGGTAACCTTGGTAGTATGACAGCGCCCTCCGTCGTTCTAGTACGCCTATGCAGAGCTTTGAGAGTTGTTTTCTCCTGGCCGCCAGGACTGTGTCGTCTTTCAGCGCTGAGGAGAGGTGGATAGACAGAGTCATTAGTGGTAATGCCCGCAGTATCATGTGCCAGATCCATCACTCACATCCCTGACGGAAGTTCAAGAAGCTTCTGTTCACGTCCAGTTCCACTTGCGATGCATCCCGAGGGGGGTCTCCGCTGTCTCCTCCCAGTAATGCTGCGATTCTGTCGATAGACCGGCGTGACGTAGCCCCGTGAGAGGCATCCGCATCATCTCCTTGTCGCTGGCTACTGCATGCATGTGAATCCGCTGATGTGGAGCGTTGTTGGTTGCCGTTGGGGATGGGTCCAGCTGGTCCAGCTTCGGCATCGTGGAAAACATCCTTGCGCCTAGCATGACTCTGTTTTCTTGATCGAGCTGGGTTTGAGGCGGATTTGGAGGAAGACGAGCCACGTAGGGCCTCGAATCGATTGATGCTCCTCTGACCGTGCAACGCGGGGTTGGGTAAAGCGGATGTTGAAGCTGTCGGACTGGAGGTTTCTGCTAATCTGACCGTTCGTGTATGAGAGTCTGAGCGGCCGTTGCTGTCGACATGGCCATTAGAAGACAAACGCTCGGCATCACTGGCACCGGCTTGAGAGGTCGCTCGCGAACCAGCCCGCTTTCGCTTCGTCGCGACTGTATGCCATTCACTAGCGGCTGCGCCAGAGCTGGATGCCAGACCAGAGGCTTTGACTTGGTGCTCCAGCGGCGGAGACAGATGGTTATGCTGGCTCTCTGTGGTCACAGATTCTGACCCGATGGTCGATTCCGGATCACCGACACTCTCAGAGTCGAAGGACGAGGCGGTATCAGAATGTGACAGGGATCCGAACTGTATGGTTGGAAGCCCGTTGCGGGAATGGTTCCTGAGCGACAGCTGACTGTCCTCACTGGTTGCCGTAGTTGCTGATGCAGGGGAGGCACTGCGCGCGACGTCGCTGCGAATGTTGTGTAGTCTGTCCTTCTGCGATGTGGATGCTCTGGCCAAAGGCAGTTCCACGCCGAGCAAGGTGTACCATGCTGCTCTGCGCTCCTCCGCACTGCCCAGTCCTTTGGGGCTCAGGACTGCAGTCCGAAGTTGCCTGTCAGAAGGAAACAGTGTCAGCGCAGCTGTGTTGCCGAATCGATGCTCCAAGAGACGTACTCGACATTGAAGCGATCCATGCTCAATTCCACTTCGACAACGTGGTGCTACCCTGAAAGAATGCCGTGATTTTCCTTGCCACAGCAGCAGTTGCGTCTGCCAGCGACCGTGTCTGCCCAAGTGCGCACCGTATGACCCGAGCGTCGTTCGCAGTCGGCCTTGGATCGATCTCGTTGGCAGCTCCTCACAGCAGTGGAATGGTCAATGCTGCTGCCCTTTCTGTCGCATGCACGAGAGTATTAATTATTCACACATCGACAAGCTTCCACGCTTGAGATTTTAGCTCGCCAAGTGCAGGCAAGATGTGGGGCAGTCGGAAAATCTCACAGGCCACGTGGCGGAGGTTGTCAACATGCAGCACGTTCATTATTTACTCTGTCTGCATGGGAGTGCTCGTGGACGTCTCCTGTACAGGCGTGGCAGAGGCAATCTCAGCAGAAGAGACAGGTGTCCCTTTGGTCTCGGACACATGCTCCTCCATGACCACATCTTCCGCTCCTTGGCTTTCAGGGCCAGATGCAGCTGCAGGAGGAGCCGCGTTGACTGGTTCCGGTGAAGGATGTGGTTGAGAACCTGAAAGCGGATCTTCGGGCAGCGCGACATTGACACCGATTATCAGCCGCTGTATCGTCTCAATCGTCGCCGTTGGCTCGGGCCGACGACGTACGTAGATGAGGAGGTATGGCGTCGCACCAGTAGAGCTGTAGGGTAGAGAGGTGAAACAGGTCAATGGGAGTCGGTCTCGTTTGCGCGCGTGATGCAACCCACTCCTTCATAACTTCTTGTACTGTGGCTTCGCTGACTTGCTCGTCGTTGTATTTGAGCCATCTAACGTGACCGGGGGCAGGATCAGGAAACTGGCGCTGATTCAAGAAGTAGTGTCCATGAGTCGCTTCACCTGTGCGGTCACGAGAATGAGGTGCCAACATCAGTGAAAACGTGTATGGTGTGAAGTGGCGTGCGAATGCTCACCGCGATGCATGAAAACAGCGGCCAGTTCGTACAAGGTCTCTGATTCCGTCGCCCAAATCTGCTCCCTCGCTGACTTCAGGCTCGCGATTTCCTTGTCCAGAGTCTCGATGTCAGATTGCGCTTCGCCTGCTTGTTGATCCAGGACCTGCTGTAAGGCAGTCAAGTCTCCCTGGTCCATCCCAGATTCGCCGGGCCGCGCCGCATACGCGCCCAAAGTGTTGGATAAAGATCGAAGTGTGTCGCCGATGGGAATCTGACACAACTCAGCAGATCACGTTCAGCCTTTCCTCAGTACAGTGATGACAATCGCGCTGTTGACACAACTCACCTTCCCATTGAACATGGCTGTTTTCCTTCTGATGAACTCTGCTTGCCTTGTTCGGGATTCCACGGTGGCTTTCCTTCTTTGATCGTGTGCAGCTTTCTTTGGGTGATCGCTGGGCAATTCTAGGTATCGATCCAGGCTGATGAAATCCCCTACCTCAAGGTGAGTCAAAGCTTTGAAAGCCTTGCCTTGAGCGCGGTCGTATAGGACTCTCTGCATTAGCGGACGCCAAACTACGTGAGCCTTTTATTTGAGTTATCCATACGCTCCTACAGACTCACTTGTGCCTGGATCTGCAGTATTGCTGGCGGTTGTTGTAGGGTGACTGTCCTTCTGACATTCGAGCCTTCGATCTCCTCATCATCGAAGAAGTTATCGAGTCTGTGATGTGAGGTCGAAGGATGAGATTTGCACTCCACATGCGCTGTAGCCACTGAGCTTACCCGTCATAGACATCGCACCCTTCGTGCGTGATATCAATCGGGATTAGGGTGAATATCTCCTGTTTTGGTTCCGATGGCTTTGCGTCTGGCGCTGGCACAATTGGCGCAACTCGTTGTGACGACACGCCAACAAAAAGTCTGAGGGAAATGACATTAGTTGATACATCTGAGTCCTGATCTCGGCAAGACTCACCTCTCAATGGCCGAGTTCAGACTTGCCGCTGCATCCGCTGAAGTTGGCTTGACCTGCTCTTGTGACTGAGGAAGAGGCTCGGGTTCCGCCCCGGCCGAACGAAGGCCGACTTCGATCTGAAACACGACATTATCGAGACACTCGCCCACGTCCTGCTGTGCACCTAGTTGCATCAAAGACTCTTGCGCTTGTGGAGCAATAGCCTGAGGAGCTGTAGCATTCGCGTGAGCTGCTGCATTCAATTCTAGGGCGGCTGCTGTCAGCTCAGTCCTCGGAGCTGGTTCTTGTGGCCTCAAGGTGGCATCCGCATCTTGTATGCCAGTGTTAAGACTTTCGGCCGCTTTGCCCTCAGCATTGGAGGCAGGCGCTGCTTGTTCGGCTCCGTGATCGGTCTGCATCGCATCGCTGGCTGTTGGCGGCCGAGCGTGGGTGTTGACTGCTGCTGGTTGGGGCGCCGAGCTGTCATTTTGAGTATTTAACACCGCCTCCTCAGTACGAGACGATACAAGAGCGAGATATGCTAGTTCGCGCTCAGGCTCGACGGCGGCCGCAGGCGAGGTGATCATGTTGTCGAACAGGTTGCTCAAGTGCACGACGACTGCGTGAGGAAGGCATGAGCATCCGAGACGACCTGCTGGCTATCATATTACACTCACACTTCCTCGATCTTTCGATCTCCGCTGGCGAGACGACTCTTCCTCCGACGCGCAATTCTCCGCCCAGTCGAAGCTCGGGGGTGCGTTGGATGACTTTGGCGGCCTCCATCACCTGGTCACGAACTTCTTTGATCGTAAAGAAATACTAGAATTATCAAAAGTCTCAGCACAGACTTGCACATGGTGTCTGGGGCATATTACAGCTTACCTGTAGGACAGAGTTGAGGTAACAGGTGTTTCCGATATTTTTGAGGCCCGCAGGAGTTGCGCAGTTTCCGAACTCGAAGCCCATGTCGGCGTACTTTGGCAAGTCGGTGGCCCATGTGGGCATATCATCTAGGTCAAAGTAACAGGTCAGCCCTGTGTCTGGAATTAATGGATACGGTAGCATTGACCTAGCTCACCTGTCTGCTCGGCTGCCTTTGTCTGAATTGGCGTGATGGTTGAGGACGCACTTGGCGCATCGGAAGATTGGCCGCCTTCCACCGTAGCATCGGCGGATCTCATCACTTTCTCGTTGAATGCCGCCCGTGGCCGTCGAGAGGAACGTAAAGCCTGCGATCCTTTCCAGTAGCAGATGTTCAGTGGTCACAGAACAGCCTGAAGCTCCGTGAAGTGTGACTTGTCGAAAAGTCGAGTGAGCTGAAAGAATTAGAATTCGTCGCAGAATTCGAATCCGACGCTCAAGCTGGCCACGTTTATGGAATGACTGGACTGACTCAGTCAGGCGACGGCTCGCGATGCGTTTTGCGGGCTTAGGATGCCAGCAAGGTAGCCTTGCCTCTGGGTTTCTTGTTGTAGTCGAGTGATGAATGAACTTCCCAGGGAATGAATGCTGATGATGGACGTGCGGATGCTTCGGAAATCGCGGCTAGTCCCAAGATTTTGAATGCGAAGTCGGCTCAGCAGCGCTCACTGCAGAGAAAGGGAGGGAAGGGGAGACGACTTCGATCATCTTGCGATGCACAATGGAGACGATGACTTCTTCTTCAGCGATGAGAGTGACAAAGATGATATGGCCGCGACAGCTTCGTCCTGCGAGGAGGGTGCGGCAGGTCGCAAAAAGGTATCACGCAACGCAGGCCCAAGTCAATGCTGGACAAAGCTTTGAAGGTAAGCAGCTGTCTCAACACGAGCAACTCCTCGCGCTGAGACCCGTCAGCTGAACCTGTTGTCATAGACCCTGGTCTTCTGCACGCCAAATCACCAGCGGAACCAGCTCCTCGCAATCGAGTCGGGGTCCAGCTTCTTTCCAGACCTTTGCATGCTCAAGTCTTCCCACAACCGCCGCCCCACTACCCCCACGCTGCCCAACTTCCACCGCCTCATCAGGAAGCAATCTCGTTGTCCTTGGCACATCTACGGACGCACGGGCTAGATCCGAGCCAGGCTGCCGTCCTCAAGCCCACGGCCTTCACCCTTCCTCCCTTGCAGGGGCCAAACTTGTCGGAACATTTCTGGTCGATTGGGCGAGAGGCTGCCCAGCCATGGCTCAACCTGGCTGAGGAACTGGCCTCGAGGACGCAGGACCCATCACAGTTCTCGGCGGTCTCAGCACAAAGTCTCCTTGCGGCTCCTAGCGTGGGCTCAACAGATGGAGTCGTCGGTGAAGAAGACGTGGGATATTTACCACAAGAAGATTGGCTATCCCTGGATCCTTCCGCAAAGGCTCTCCTGCGTCCCCAGCCGACGCCTTGGAAATGGCAGAGCGGATGGACAATGTATCCTTTCAAGAGGCATACAAGTCCTGATGGTACACATCAAGCGTCTGTCCTGGGAGAAGGAGTCTCGGTCCCGTTTCCACCGCTCGAAGACCAGGCGCTGGTGTTCGATGTTGAGACCCTGGTCAACGCAGGCCCTTGGCCGGTCATGGCCACAGCTGTCGGCTCGCAAGGGTGGTACTCCTGGCTCAGTCCATGGCTGACTCGCGAGAGCGACACGAACGAGCACTTGATTCCTTTCGGAAGCCGGCGAGCGGACGGGTCGCATGCCCCGCCTCGGCTTCTTGTCGGCCATCATGTTGGTTATGATCGGGGGCGAGTGCTGGACGAATATTCAATAGAGCGACCGAACATACGATATCTGGACACAATGAGTCTGCACGTCGCCATCCGCGGCATCTCCAGTCCTCAGCGACCCGCATACATGAAGAAACGAAAGGAGCGCGAAGTCGCTGCGGAACGCTTAGCTCAAGAGGAAAAGGACATGCGAGACATGGCAAAGGACGAAGTCAAACGGCTTCTTGCGGACACGCTAGGACTCAACACGCTTGATGATGGCGAGCCTGGCGAGAACGAGAGCACTCTGATGAGTCTGTTGGAAGACGATGACACAGATCGGGCCGCTGCGGAGGTCCAAGCGTTGTTCGAACTCGGAGAGGAGCAAGAAGGAAACCAAACCAGTGAGCCTTCACGCGCTGCAGCAGCAGCGGCGGTCACTTCCATGATTCGGGATCTTCAAGCCAAGCGTGCAGAGGTAGCAGCGGCCGTAGAAGCGGAGAGCGAAGGCGAGGCGTCGGGAATTGTTCCGAGTGCCTCAACTCTAGCCTTAGGCAATGCCACCAATGGCAACGAAGGAGCTGTAGAATGGCACGAAGTCACATCAAGAAACAGTCTGCTGGACGTCGCAGCGTTGCATTGCAATATCAACCTGGACAAGGACATCCGCGACACATTGGTGGATCCGGACACCACGGTGGATATGTTGCGCAAGGACTGGGTGAATCTCCTCAACTACTGTGCGGCAGATACGGCCGCCACCCATTCGGTACTCGGGGCTGTGCTGCCCGCTTTCCGAAAGCAGTGTCCTCATCCGGCGACCTTCGCGGGTGTCCTCGGAATGGGAAGCATGCTTCTTCCGGTCCAAGCGAAGCAGTGGGACGAATACAAAGAGACAAGCGAAGCCATCTGGAAAAAGATGAGTGACGAGGTGGAGACGGCACTTAAGCAGCGAGCGGAGGAAGTGATGCGGGAAGGAGTTCGGAGAAGGTCTCAGACCTCTGGAGATTCCTCCGTCGAATATGTCGAAAAGGATCCTTGGCAGAAGCAACTCGATTGGAGTCCAAAGAAACCGAAGCAGAAGAGAGTCCAGCAAGACGCGTCTGGTCCAGCTGTCGACGTGGATCCTCTGATACTAGACTCGGCGACGCACATCGCTGTGCCAAAATGGTATCGAGACGTGGCCTCTAGGAGCAAAACCAAGACCGGCATCACCCTTCGTTCGGCAATCGCCATTCCCCTTTTGCAGCTGCGGTATAAGGAAAAGTACGAAGTAATCAAAGACGGCGAATGGGTTGCCATTCGCAGAAGCAAGCGGGGCAAAGAAACCAAACGAGTTGAACTGGGATCTGCGTCTCCTCTCGCCAAATCTTTCGCGCATAAGGAAGATCTGTCGAGTGCCTCGCCCTTGGGTCAGGAAGCGCTTTCTGCCCTTTTCGAAGGACGAGACGCCGAAGCTCGTGATGCCTTGGAGCGGACAGCTTGGGCCATGGTGGAGGCGGTGCGTCAGAAAGCAGCAGACCCCTCGGACCCTGCCCATCCGCTGGCTGGTCCGGACTTGTCCTGGGACTGGGTATTGGTCGAGAGAAGCCGACTCCCGTTCGCTCCAGAATATGCACCTGCTCAAGGTCCCAGTGGCGTATCCGGAGTGGACGCGTCTTCATCCGGCCGCTCCACCACGAGTCCTGCTCCAGATCTAACGTGGTGGCCAAAGTGGTATTGGGACATTGTGAAAGTCCCGCGGCTCAGCACAGCCGGAGCCAACGCGAATGCCAATGCCGACGATTCGACCGGAACCGAAGACCGCGGACATCATCCCCACATGGATTTGTCTGTCCGAAGCAAGATTGCTCCTCTACTGTTAGAGTTGAGCTGGAAGGGATTTCCATTAGTTCACAGTCGTGAATTTGGCTGGACGTATCGACAACCGAAGGTAGAGGCCACAGAACACGCAGAACCTTCTGTCAAAGGTCGCTCCAAGGCTTTGGCATTCAAGCTCGACGCGGACAAAACGCTCAGAGACGAGGCTCTCAGCGGTAGGGCAGAGTTCTTCAAGCTACCTCACGCGTCTGGCGAGGATGCCAATGTCGGTTCTCCCTTTTCGAAGTCCTTCATGCCTTATTTCGAAAACAAAATACTCCAGGCTGGTGGCCATGCCGTTCAAAATGGCGATGCGCCAAACACTCCCGGTTCCTCTGCTGCCCAGAAGGCCATGGCTTTGAACAGCGAATGCGCGTACTGGGTTTCGGCTCGAGACCGCATCATGAACCAGATGGTCGTTCGGAACGGGCAGGCAAGCACCCAGATAGCACGCGACGCTGCGGACGATTCCGACCAGAGCAACTTGGCTCTGATACTGCCCCAAGTCATTACCATGGGCACTATCACCCGGCGGGCTATCGAACGCACGTGGCTGACAGCTTCCAATGCCAAGAAGAACCGCGTTGGTTCCGAGCTTAAGGCGATGGTCAAGGCACCTCCAGGCTGGAGGATTGTTGGTGCAGACGTGGACAGTGAGGAGCTCTGGATCTGCAGTGTAATGGGTGATGCGCAATTTGGCATGCACGGAGCGACTGCGGTGGGCTGGATGACACTGGAAGGAACGAAAGCGCAAGGCAACGATCTGCATAGCAAGACGGCTTCCATCCTCGGGACGAGCCGCAACCAGGCCAAAGTATTCAACTACTCGCGCATCTATGGAGCCGGTATCAAACATGCTACGCAGCTCATGCTCAAGGCGAACCCGAAGCTCTCGACGGCAGAAGCGGCTGAAAGGGCCAAAGCGCTGTACCGAGCGACCAAAGGTCTGACAACGCGAAAATCGGACTACTTCGGTCGGAAGTTCTGGCACGGTGGCACGGAGAGTTACGTTTTCAATAAGCTCGAATCAATTGCGCTCAGCGACTATCCTCAAACGCCTGCTCTTGACTGTGGTATCACTGCGGCACTGTCTCGTGAGTACTTACCAAATGGCGGCGCCTACGACAAGGACCGGACAGGTGAAGACTACATGCCGAGTCGGATCAACTGGGTGGTTCAATCCAGTGGTGTCGACTACCTCCATCTGCTCATAAGCTCTATGGAGCACCTGTGCGCGAAATACGACATCGCAGCGCGTTTCATGCTGAGCGTCCACGACGAGGTCCGCTACCTGTGCAGAGAAGAGGACCGGTACCGCACCGCGCTCGCCCTTCAAATCTCGAATCTTTGGACTCGAAGCATGTTTGCGTACAAGCTAGAGATGGACGATCTGCCACAGAGTTGTGCATTTTTTGCCCAAGTCGACATTGACCATGTGCTTCGAAAGGAGGTTGACGATCCCTGCGTCACACCGAGCCACCCCAACCCGATTCCTAGTGGTGAAGCTCTCGACATCGATGGCATCTTGAGTCACACCGCAGCAGGCTCCCTATATGCCGATGGCCGCCCAATGGAGCGGCAACCACCGCCAACGACCTCTTACCAAGCCGAAACATATCCTGTGTATCAATTCACCCGGCAGCAGCACCGCTCCATTGGCTCCCGCGGACAGTACTACCTGGAAGCCCAAGCCACAAGTGACATTAACGAGATCCGCGCGTTGGACAAGAGAGCCAAGTTGGAAGAGCGCCTAGACGGCAAGGAGCCTACCTTGCGAGCGACCAAACCGAGGGCTTCCTCAGGCCGAAAGATCCAGGGACCTAAACGAGCGCGAGAAATTTCATCACCGAAGCCAGCTGAGCGCTCGACTGGAAAGACGCAGCCAGTGGAGGAAGCTTTCTGGCTGGATCAGTGCGCTGCATCAGCTGTCACGGAATCGAAGCGCCGTGGACGGCCATCGCTTCGCGAACGGGTCTCGTCTCTCGCTGCCTCTGCATCTCGGCCCAAGCTCCATACGAAGACTGGGGCAACAACAGCCAGATATTCGACTGTCGCTCGGCCCGAAGACTCGAGCGGCCCAAGAGCGACCGTCATGAGCGAGATTGAAGATCTCGTCGCTCTAATTCCGACTCGAGTTGCGGTCCGGGGGCCCGGAAGGCCCTTCTTCACCTTTCGTGAGCACCGCATGAAGATACTCTGGAGTCTGTACCGCCCTTTGCTTCGCTCATGCCCTGAATCGTGTCCGAACATTCGCTCGGTTTTGAAACAGCGGTTCAAGAAGGGCAGATCTTTGAGAACACGAAGCCGTACTGATTTGGCGATCATGCAGGCTGAATGGGTGAGCAGAGGCTGTATTCCGACTTAGTGGCGGACCAAGCTGACACCTTTCCCCTTCTGACAGTATCTCGAGCTGTTTGCAAAGGTAGCTCAAGGAATCCAGCGAGCCAAGACGTGGGTTGAGAAGTATGAGGCTTCCTTGGTAAAGGCGGAGACCAAGCGCAGGAATTTGGAGGAGGAGGAGACTTTCGAGGTGAGCGCGTCTAGTCCGACTGGAGAAAATGGACCTCAGAACTGAATTGTGCTCGGCCAATCATTTCAGAAAACCTGGATCAATCCTCCTACAGTTCCTCACATCACCGGTGCCATCATGCGAGCGACAAGGGATAACCCTCCGTTGCCACGATACAAACCAGTCCAACCGGAACACATCTCCATGACAATTGTCGGACGGAGGAAGAAACGAATTCGCATGTATGAGAGGTTGAAGGATGTCGTGCACTTCAAGAACGTCATTGCGAGTGAACGCGCAGCGGAAAGGGAGCTCTCCATCTCCTCCACACAAGACAAGCTCTGGACCGGCAGCGAGTGGGACAACTGGACGTCTTCGGAAATCAAGGACGTGTACGATTTCGAGCGGGCGGGCAGGAGGAGGGAGGAGCTACCTGTTCCGTCTGAGCTGCTGCTCAAAGCAAAATATGCCAGACGCGCTCGCGAACGAGCAGCCATCATGCTCAAGCGCCGCAAGGAGCGAAAACGTGCTGGGTTGAGGTCGCCGGCGCCTTTGCGAGTGAAGGGACCAGCTGCCAGGCTTGTCTAAACTGCCTCGCACCGTCTTTAGTTGCACTGTCTAATCTCTGATACTCATTCGCTCCCATAAGCCGATGGCAAGGAGTGAGTGCGACGGCCCACATTCCCACGCTACAATCCAGGAGGCGCAAGAGCGAGATCTCCGTTTGTTCTTGCGCCTTGATGATCAGTTTGCCTCATCTCGGCCTCTTGCCGTCGACCAGGTGCCGATGTAATCACAGCCAAAAAGCAAAGATGCGACAGCGATTATCGCCTGCAGCTGCATGGCCTTGCTAAGGCCAGCATTCATTATTACTCCCGCCGCAACAAGGTTGAAGAATGGCCGCAAGTGCCGGCTAGTCACGTGATCGAATGAGTTTGTGGTGAGCTTTAACAAGCGAGCTTCCAAGGAAGATCTGGGTTGCAGCTTGCTCCGATGTGCACCCTCGGGACATTGCATCGCCCACAGAAGTAGCACCATCAACCACGAACACGACCACGACCACGACCACGACATACTTGGCATCACTTCTGTCAGCCAGCCAGCCATGAAGCTCCTCATCGTCTCCAACCCTGCCCACGGCCAGATCAAGTGAGTTGCCAGTCGAGGAAGACAGACCGCACCCAGCAGCTGACTGACCGACCTTGGCTCCACCAAACCAGCAACCTGCTCTCCATCACCCAGGAGCTCCTCTTGCGCGGCCACGAGGTTCACATCGTCACCGGTGACCGCCTCGCAAACCGAGTCACCAAGCTCGGCAAGTCGGTCAATGCCCCCGACCGCATCTTCTTCCACGGCCTCGGCACCGGCGAGTCCGTCCACGACCTGACCGCCCTCGCCCACAAGCTGCCAGACCTCTTCCACGCCCGCGGCAGACATGCACCCGGAAACATTGCAGACTACCTCTTGCTCATCTGCGACCACATCAAGCCAGACAGCGACGACTACAGAGACACCGTCTTCAAGGTCCGCGACCTGGCCAACGACATCAACCCGGACATGATCATCGTCGATATCTTCAGTCCCTTTGCCGTTGACGGCATTCGCCTCACCAAGCGGCCCTACATCTGCTCCAGTCCGGGAGCCTCGGGCGCGCTCGTCAAGGATATCTCCCCACTCAAACTGCCCATGCCCATGTCGGGCTCAGTGGGCAAGCCTGGCGCAGAAAAGGGCTTCAGGATGCTGGCCAACAACTTCAGCCACATTGCCTGGTACGTCCGCTGGTGTTTCACCCATCCATGGGCAAAGGCGCGCCGAACCTTCCGATACGAAGTCCTCGGTCTCGACCCCGTCGAGATCTTCTCCGACAGCGCCATGACACCTGTGCCCGGAAAGATCAAGGAGAACGTGGCCTGCATCTCCTACAACGTGGCTGGACTCGATCTGTACCCTGCGGAGGCGTACGATGCCGACGTGTTCTTTGTGGGCCCTTGCTTCCCTCCCCTTCGTGCCAATCAGACAGAAGGCATCGACTTTGACAAGGCAGTTCAACAGGCCGCTGCACTTAAAGGCAGCCAGGACGCCTCAGCTGCTTCGGGCGCGGCTCCCGCTCAGGAAACAGAAGCCGATCCCGTCAAGGACTGGCTCGACGAGATTCACAAGGCAGGCGGCCAAGTCATCTACATTAACCTCGGCTCCATCTTCTACTACACCCTGGAAGAGTATAACCAGCTCATCCTCGCCCTAAACGACCTGCACGCCTCGCACCCAGATCTCAAGATCCTGCTCAAGGTGCCCGCCCTGAGCGAGGAGGTGCAACCGATCCCACCTGCATCGGAACTGCCAGAATACATCAGACGGGAGACGTGGATCCTCTCCATCGAGACTGTGCTCGAACACCCCGTCGTCAAGATCGCAGTCCACCACGGAGGCGGAAACAGCTTCAACGAGGCCCTCTTCTACGGCCTGCCCCAATTTGTCCTGCCTCAATGGGGAGAGACGTACGACATTGCCGCATACGTGCGTGCGCACCAGATCGGCGTCACCTCGGACACCAGCCCCAAGTTGGTCAGGGAGGACATTGCCGCCAAGCTAGACACATTGCTGCAGGACTACGACAAGTTTAAGCGGAACTGCAACCGATGGCAGCTGCGGACAATCCAGGCGGGCGGGACCAAGATTGCTGCGGACATCATTGAGAAGCATGCTCGGCAAGTCAAGGAACTTCCGCTCAAAGCCTAGACATTTCTTTCATTTTCTCTCAAGAACCTGCCGTGTAGACTCATCTTCTTAATCTTTGCGTTTGCGGCGTCGCGCTATACTACACACTCCTTTTTATATCGTTATTCGAGAAGGAATAATGCTCCTCCCTCGCCCCTCCTTCACGCAACACGGCTCTTTGACTTTCGTTTCTCTCAAAGGAAATTGGGCTATTTGCATTGCTCCATGCTGCGAGTGCAGGTTTCCAGCATAGAAGAAGAGAGCAGGCAAAGTCACTCAACATGAGGTTATGAGACTCTTCCCACGCACATGTGCAGGGTTAGGGTCGCTTGACAAGGCATTAGAAAGTGGTGCAGGCGACTGAACTTCTCTTCTCCTCTCTGCTCCTCTCTTCTGTTGAGCTCCTTTTATACATGACTTGTTCGACCGTCTCTTCCATTGCAGTTTGTCTGTCACATCCCTTTTGCGAGTCCTTGCTTGATATCAACAATGCCAACATCCAACCCTGATTCCACCGGCACCGGCGCAACAACTCAACAGAAGACCAGCGGCATCTCGTCTCTTCCCGCTGAGATTCTGAAACTCATCTTTGACCATCTCCATAAATACTTCCACCTCAAGGCCCTCCAAGCTACCTGCAAGACGTTTCGCATGGTCTTGGAAGACGCCCGTTTTGATCGGCGCCTCTTCCGCCTCGTGGCTGCAAACGACGGATCTGATCGTTCGAAATGGCCGAGATCGACGCGGGGAGTCAAACTCGAAGCTGACCCCGACACTTTTCGCATCCATCCCCTCATCCGTGCGCCTCGCAGTCTCAAACTGTCCGTCCTTACCGGTGACGAGTACTGCCTGCCTCTACATGAAGCGGCTTCCGATCCGCCGTTGCAGCTCATGGATATCGCCTGTAGCCACTGCGACATGAAGGTGACCATCAGGCCCGTCCACAACGCAGCGGTGGAGGCTATCACAGTTGCTCAAGTAGCACGGGGCAGTGCGATGTTGGTGGACGCCGACGGACCGGTCCACCAGGCTCCGCCCTTGCCGGGCATTGCCCGTTTGCTGCTCGGCGATGATCTCAATTGGCCTCGATTGAACGCCTTCCTCGCCACTTTGGGACGCAACTGGACTCATTTCGACCCAGACAGAGGCACTTGGTCCGCGGACACCTTGTACACCGATGAATCTGACAACTTGGCCAAGGCCAAGCTTCTCTTTGGGCCTTGGACGTATGATGACGACTGGGACTGTGGGTACCTCTAGACTCCATCTCTCAGTGATTGCGGTTTTGCTGACGCAGAGCCTAACCTACAGAAGGTCGGGAGCATGCTGGCTCGACGTTTTCAAGACAAGAGGCACGATCAACTCGCTCACGCTGCGCAGTGCTGGTGTACAAAGAATCGGGACTTTCGTTCCATGTCGCACGAAGCTGTCATCTGGGACCCAGCGGAATCTGATTCCATGGAAGCCAAGGAATGGCTGATGTAGTGTACAGATCAGTGTTCCAGAACAGGATTGAAACATCCGCCATCCTACTCGAGCAAATTGAAAACGAGAGAGGTCAGCAAGGAGACCACAGGATGTGAAAGGCAGATCCACAAAGGTGAGATCCAAGTCGTTTGTCGGTTGGACTTTGCCAGACTTTCACAAACATGAGCTGACGAACGTCAACGCCAACGTCTGAAGGGATCCTCAGCCTGCTTGTTGATTCGCTGACGCTTCACACCAGGCGGGCAAAGATAGCCTTGTCGGACAAGGGAAAGGACCTGCGATTACCAAATTTGGGACGAATCAACAATATATGCGGGGGCTATGGACAAAAGGATCGGTGACTGCATCTTGTCCTTCTCAATCTACTTCTTCTTCAAAGCCTTCGCCCTGGTGCGCAGGCGAGCCTCTGTGAATGCGGATCACAACAGATGCGATCAGATCCCAGCACAAGCAAAAGAGCGCGTTCAATGGTGAACTCACCATACGACGAGCGGAAGATGGGACCCTTGCTAGGCAGCACTCGTTCCAGTGCCCAGTCGATCAGAGCATGACCTGGCCAAGGCGTGCTCGTGTACGGTCGACCTACCGCGCCGACATTGTTGCCTAGCGTCCTGAGAGCCTGTGCGACGTATTGCTTGGGGAGGGGGATCATCGAGCTGGAGCGGCGGACCTTGCTCATCTTGGAGACGACAAAGTAGGTGTTCAGGAGCTGGACCCTAATACCGTTTCTTCGGACCTCTTCGGCCAGCGCTTGGCTCCAGCCGATCAGGAAGGCCTTGGAGCCAGAGTAGGTAGCGAGGAGCGGAGTGGGCACTTGACCGGCGAAGGAGCCCATGTTGATGATCAGGCCCCGCTTTCTGATGGCAGCATACGTGATCAGCATGTGTGAATCTGATGTCAGCGAGTATTGTAGAACTCACCTGTCGATCATTCCGGGAACAACAATCTTTGTAACCCGCATGGTCGCGTTGATATTGATCTCGACGATTTGACGGATCTCCTCTTCGTCGGTCTGATGGAAGAACTCAGGGTGGTCGTGAGACTTGCCGACATTGTTGATTAGGACGCCGATGGGGAGGTCCTTCAAAGCTGCCTCCAACGCGTCGTACTGCTTGTCGTTGCCAGCCGAGAAGTCGATGGCTTCCGTCTTGGTGCGGACACCGGGCACCGCGAGTTCTGCCGAGAGCACGCACACGGAAGCAGAAGCGCAGGCACGTGTCAGAATCAGTCGTTGCCAGCTTGCGTGTTCCAGGCCATCCATGGAATGCTCACCAATCTCAGCAGCAACCTTGCCGAGCTTCTCAGCACTGCGGGAAGCAAGGAAGACGTTGAAGCCAGCCTTGGCGAGTTGCAGCGCGAACTCGTAGCCAATGCCATCAGTCGCGCCTGTGACGACCGCCCAGGCTCCTGTGCCTGGAGCTTTCTTCTTAGCTCCAAAAGTGCTCAGCTGAACAGGGACAAGGAAGAGGGATGAGGGTGAGTATATGCAGTCGAGCTTCCATCAGAGGTGAATAAAGTTAGGTGCGTTCGATGCTCACAGGTACTCCGGGCAGGACATATGCCTCTGCGAGGATGCGCAGGTAGATGAAGAACTGGTAGGAAATATAAGTTCCACCAATCAAGGCCAGGAAGACGACAGGGAGAGCGGCCAGCGTGTTGCGCTCTGAGGAAGAGAGACGTCAGCTCAGCACATGTCTCTCACTGCCATGGATCGGCGCGCGTCGCACTCACTTGCGCAGTCAGTCAGGACTTCGGCCGAGGCCAGGAAGGAGTCGACAAGGCCAGCCATGCTGTGCAAGGATGTGAGTGCAGGAGTCTTTGTTGGGAGTTGGAAAGTTGATCTGAGCGCGCGATGGAGAAGGAGGGAGTCAACGGGCTCTCGACTTGTGGGCAGATCATCGTTGCGCAACGATGAACTTCGGTAATGTTAAGACCGAGTACCGGAGGCGGCATAAAACATGCTTGCGACATGTATGCAACATACAGAATCACGTGCGTCTTGGTCCGTTATTGCGCAACGATTTCAGTGGTCAAACCTCACTCAGAAATCAGCATGCAACCAAGCTTCCTTGCTCTGATCTCAGAAGCTGTCGCAACCTGGTCGAGAGTAAGCATCAACGACAATGGCACTCAGACTTGCAGGATCAGGTCTGCTCAGCATCAGCTGCACAAGTAGCAGCAGCAGTACTCTCCTTCCTGTCGGCTCAAGATGTCTGCCATGGTTGTCGCAACCATCGACGCTGCTCAGAAGATCCACCGTCGCAGATGTCGGCCTCAGATTCCATCACCAACAACATCATCAGCATCGTCAGACTCTTGAGCAACGAACACAATCACCGAGACGCAGGCTGCCAGGATCAGTGTCATCGTCAGTGTCGATCTCACGCTCGCTCGCAACATCATCGTCATCGCCATCGCCATCAGAACTACCACCATCCAACGTACTGGCGACCTACCAAGGACCGCTTCACACCACCTTCCGAAGACTCAAAGTCTTCTCCCTCTCCTCCCTCGTCTTTGCGGGCGTCCTCACTCCATACCTCCTCCTCGGACCCGGCTCCCTCGATACCTTTGCCCGGGTAGCCCTCGTCATCACCGCCCTCAGCGCATCCTCAGCCTCGACGGCGCTCATCTCCTGGATTGGCAAGCCATACGTAGCCAAGCTCGAGCTGGTCCGAGCCGCATCTCCAAGCGCTGCACAGAACGACCCGCTCCCACCTTCCTCCACCCATCTCGTTGCTCACACCACCTCGTGGAGATTGCAGCCACTCTCGACGACAATTTACCAACCAGGCTACATCCGAGGCACCTCGCGACCTTTTGCCCAATGGCAACTCGCAGCGGACCCGCCTGCCGTCCCTGTCGACGCTCCTCCTTCTACTTCGGAAAAGCTGCGCTCGCTCATCGCGGAAACGCGCCTCACCAAGACGGGAGCCGTCGTGGGTCAGTATTGGGTGGAGTGGAGACCTGATGCCCTCACCCGAGCCCCGGTCATTCCATCCCAAGCCGAGGTAGGTGAATTACAAGAAACGACCGCGGCTCAACCCCAATGGCGAATGGAAGGCGTGTGCAAGATCGAAGGCAAGCCTGTCAGGCATTACAATGTACACGAGGAGCTACTTAATGACGACTGGAGAGTGTTGGAATAAAGCACCTAATAGATTTCTTGCCTTCCTCAACCTTGCTTCAAATCAAAGAACATCGACAGAGCTGTCGGCCTGGTTGTTTTCATGTGCCAAGCTTGGATTACGAAGAAGTTTCAACCGCATTACATGGGTAGCAGAAGATGCGCACTCCAGGTTCTACTCGTATGCTCGGTACAGATGCTGGACCAGTACCCAGTCAACGCACTCCCAAAACTGCCTCAAGTACTCCTCCTTGCCCCAAAGCCCATAGTCCGTCATCCAGGCATGCTCATGCACGCTCAGGCACAACAGCGGGCACAGCTCGTAGCCCGCATCCGACTCGTACTCGTCCAGCGCTCGCCTCACCACCGAGCGTCTAAAGTCCCGGCCGAGGGGAGATGCAGCCTGGTAACCGGCCGTGGCCAGGATGGAGGCAGAAGTGACTCCGGGTGTGTAGCGTGGGCCGTCTTTGTATGCGCCCATGTGAGAGTTTGTGGTGCCCGAGGAAGTCGACGAGGATGACTGTTGTTGTTGACCCGCTGAGCGACGACTGATTCCTAGCATGCTGTTAAGTGCTCCTGCCACATCAGACCCGTCTCCCGCAGGTGCGCCTTGGTAGGCCGAGGTCGAAAAGGATCGGCCCGAGGAGACACCAATTCCGCCGCCAATCGCTCCGCCTTGGTTACCCGTAGATGCAGGTGAGGTTGCGCCTGGTGCAGAAGGAGCCAGACGATCTGTCGAGCCGTCTGTTTGTTGACCTTGAGGAACCTCTTCCCTGACGGCCGACTGGTCTTGGCCGCTGGGAGATTGGGAAGATGCAGGTCCACTCACGCCTCCTCCAACAGTAGCTCCCACATTGTCCTGTGCTGTTGACGAGGACGTTTGACCAGCCGCAGGTGGGACAGAAGGCTCGCTCGCGGCCATGGGGCTGCTGGGAGATTGAGCAGATGTAGGTCCACTCACTCCTCCTCCAACAGTGGCTCCCACATTGTCCTGTGCTGTCGGCGAAGATGTCTGGCCAGCCGCAGGTGGGACCGGAGACGCGCTCGCGCCTTCGCTGCCGCTGCCGTTCGTCGATGCCTGGACTCCCTCATCTTGAGAGGCAGAACTCGCAACCGCGCCCCCCGTCGCCCGGTACTCTCCATTGTCGATCAGCAGTGTACCCGCTCCATACGTAGGGACGATGCCAAGTTTGCCGTGTTGGTCGCGTACGAGCCAAAGCCAGCCGGAGGAGGACATGCCCATGGCGGCAGCGCTGAAGGCGGATTGGAGGGTGGTGAGGTTTCGGTAAGGTGAGGCGTCCAGGGCTTGGAGGAAGGTGCGTTGACCAGTGTAGCGCGAGACGCGCTCGGTGGGGAGGGACTTTGAAGGAGCATCGAGGTTCTTCTTAGGTGCCTGTTTCGAAAGTTCCAAGATTGCCAAGAAGGGATAGAGGTTTCTCTCTCAGTTTGCCAACCGCTGTGGACAAAGCTGCGATGAGAATTGTCAGCAACTCACCAAGCCGTTGAGGAAGAATCTGTTGTTCAGAGCTTGCGAGGCAAGATTGCAGGCCAAGATTTTGCTCCGATCCCGCGCTGTCCCCAAAACCGTCTCGGGTACGGTAGCCATCTCAAACTCGGTGCCCCGGACCTCGTCATTCAGCCGGGACAAGAGACCAGATTGCCATTCGACACCGATGAGTTGGATAGCTTTTGAGGAGAGGAAGGGAGCGCATTCGCCCTGTGCTTCGAGGATCTTGGCAGGCAGAGGCGGGCAGCTGTGTAATGATCGGGACTGTCTGGGAGCGCTGCTACTCCGTGAAGAGGGTAATCTGGCGGTGCTGAAGGCTATTCTTGAGGAGACAGGCGAGGAACTAGAGAGAGCTGTTGCCGAGGAGAGAGCTGCTCTCCTTGATGCCATGGCGACTGTCATCTTGAACTAAGCTTGCACCTGAGTGTTGACCTCGAGGAAGATGCGATCAAGAGCTGTGTGAGTGAGGAAGGAAGTTGTTGCAGCTGACATGGTTTCTTCCTGCTCAATGGAGTCCAGCTTTTCAAAAAAGGCCATTTTCCCAAAATTGGTCAGCTGAATTTTCTGAGAATTATTCCTCTCCGACACGAGTACGAATGCGTTGCTAGCATGGAACAACCCAGGTTCGCGCTGCAAGTCCTCCTACTGCGAGGTGTTTTGAGGGAATAGATACAAAAGATTGGGAGTCTGCGGCATTTCTCCCTCTTGATGCTCGTCCACCATCTCGTCCGATATCGGGAATCCAGGATGTGGCAGCAGGCGGCTGATCCGAGCCATCTCCCGTTCCTCCTCATCACTCTCGTCTCCGCTCCCATCGTCAGCGCTCGATGAGTCGCCACCTTCTTGTCGCTCCTTGTCCGCGTCGGCAGCTGCGACAGCCTCTTCTGCTTCCGACTCGTGTTTCGGTACTTGCCCAGCCAGGAAGCACACGATGGGAACCATGCAGCCCCGCTGGTGTTCTGCATATAGCTTGACCATCCTCCCCAGGTGGGCTTTGAGCTTCGCACGCCACTTGGGGATGATCGAGACGTTGCGTTCCAGATCGAATTCGGCAGGTATGCGGGGGTATCGAATCGGGAAGCTGAATTTGATCCGCATGTAGACCGGGGTCCGACGCTGTGCCCATGGGCCGTACAGGCAGATCGTACAAGATCGATGGGCGAGGTCCATCTGTGCAGCAGACCAGAGAAGCATGTCAGCGATTTCATCCCAGTCATAGCCTTTCCCCTTGAGCGAAGAAGAGTGGGGCAAAGTACTGACCTTCTCGATATGGGCTACTACTGTCAGCTTGGCAGACAGTTGGGCAATTTCCTGAGCGAGGAAATCAGCAGTCTCCAAAGCCTCATCTTCCTCCGTCACCAACGACGCTCCATCTCCTTCATCCCCGTCTCCCTTGTTCGATTGATCATGCGACGGTCTCCGACTCCGGCCTCCCTGCCCCGACGTATTGCCAGGTGCTGCTGCTGCTCCTCCAGAACCTGCGCCTGTCCCCCCGACGGTCATGTCGACCTGAGCCAACCATGCCACATTCTCTGCCGCCGCTTTCCGCTCCGCACCGCCTCCCCCACTCATCCCAATTCCCATCCCATATCCACGTCCCAAGTTAGCCCGAGCGCCATATCCTTGGCCCGGTCCGCCCAATGTCATGTACCCGCTCCACTTTGCCTGTGCAGACCGTGCCTGTGCTCGCTCCTTCCTCCGACGAGAGATCCGTTCTGAGGAGGCCGGGTTCATGTTACTGCCACTCGCCACGGACAGATGATGAGTCGACTGAGGCCGGTTCCGCGGATCGCGTGGTCCAGACATTGTCGAGCCATGCGTCGTCTTTACGCCGCCTGAATGATACGAGGTTTGGTGGTGAAGATGGCCCGGCTGGAATTCTGCGTCTGAGCCCACATTGCCGGTCTGAGGCGTGTTGCCTGACAGTTCATGCCGTCTCAGCCCACTGTGTCGCGGGAAGGAGCGGGATGGTAAGGACCCAGTCGGAGTCCTACCGATCTGTTGATCAAACGCAGCAAAGGAGCCGACCTGTCGAGGACTTGTGCTCATCATCAGGGCCTTGTTCGGACTCCTGGCCAGTGACGAGCCGTAAGGAGAGTGTCCACTGCCTTTGCTCATCAGTGATCTTGGCATCATGGGCGGAATTATGCCAGAGTTTGAAGCTACTGTTGCAGATGCCGAGGGCAGATCTGGGCTGGGTGGATCGCGGTAAGACTTGTTCTGCGCATTTATGCGGGTGTGGAGCACTTTGATCGGTGCACCAGGTTTATGTCCGACTGCCTCCGTCTCTTGTTCGGTGATGGGCCACAGCCGCAGTGTGAGGTCTTTGCTCCAGGTGATCATCTGGAAAACACGATCATCACAAGCCTTGTTCTCGCCTCCGTGCGTTCGGATGAGGTACTCCTTGACCACGTCCGTGTGACCCTCAAACTGAGCGACGGGAGCTTCCGGCTGGTCTTTGGCCCACATCGATAGCGTCGTGCTTCCTCTCTGTGGCAGCGTCATCACACCTTGTCCGAACGGTAAGTGACGAGCCCGCCAGACTGGACTGCCAGTCTCGATCAGAGACTCTGGTTCGGTCACGAGCTCACGCTCTGCAATCGCCCTCTGTGCCTCAGGCAATGCCAAGTTCCAAAATTTGACCGTCCTATCAAGCGAGCAAGTGAGGAGCTGGTCATGTCCCAGCACTTCATGCCGACTCCAATCGATTCCGTAGATGCGTGATTCGTGCGCTTCGATCGTGCAAAGCGGCAGTGCTCCCTTGCGCTCGTCCCAGATGAGCACCTTGTTGTCGCAAGCTGTTGCAAGACGATATGGAGTTGCGCGGTTCCATTTGATCTGAGTGCATGGCGAGTTCCATGCCGAATAGCCTTGCACAGGCTTGGTGGGTGGTGAGCGAAGGTCCCAGACCCAAGTCCACGCATCGATACCGCATGAGGCCAGGACGTCGGGGAACATGCTGTGCCAGTTGATGTCGGTGATGGCACGAGTATGCGCGTGTAAGATGTGCTCGACTGCTGAGCTCCGCGAGACTGAGGGGGAAGTTTGGGCCAGGTCGTGTACCGACGATGCCCCAGACTGGGCAGTGTAGGAGCTCAGCACCGTGCCAGGTCTGAGCGAGCGAGATGTCGGAGTGGTGCCATATACGACTCGACCACTGTCTGGCTTTCGCGGATTGGCCGGGCGATCGAGGTTCCACACGAGGAGCTTCTGATTCGACTGAGGAGAAGTAGCAGTGAACACGATACAGGGTTCAGCCCTTTGGCCAGACGAGCACATCACGGAGGAAGCCGACTCACTGTGCTGGCAACCCAGTGGCTTCTCGCGGGATGTGGATTAAACTGGATGTCCGCCACTTGGAAGGTGGTGAGATGCGCAAGGAAGCGGGGCGGCGCATACAGGTTTTCCAGATCGACAACGAACAGACCCTTCCTAGCACCGAGTACCACGTCTCGATTCGCTGGCTCGCCAGGCACGACAAGTGCTAACCCATCAGCAATCTTGATTTGGGCGCACGCTTAGAAAGGAGCTCCAGCTCACCTGCGCTCAGACTCATGGAATTGACGGGCTCGTTGATGCTAATCTTGCCCTCAGTGCGGAACGAGGAGTTTGGCATCGTCGTCCTGATGGGAGCATGGTGGAGTGCCGACGGTGCTGTGGCTGGAATGGCTCCTTGGGTAGAAGCATCAGCACCAGAGCCAGCGTTGAGATCTCCGTTCCTTCCTGCGGCAGCTGCGGCAGCGGCCGCTGCTGCTGCTGCCTCTTGTGCACGCCCCGCATTGATGACTTCGGTGAGGAGCGACCGGGGCTCGAAGTGAGCTGCCGCCATCAGGGGCCGCCCTCCTCTCCGCTGGCCGGGAGAGTCAGCCAGGTGAGGGGAGAAAGGGTGCAGCTGCTCCAGGCCAGGCGCCTCTTCCTCTGTATTGCTTCGGCGTTAAATATCCCGGCTGCTCGAGCCTCTTTCGCTGCCTCAAAGGTGGTGATGGTGGAATCTGTTCGAGTGTTGGACTCCGGGAATTCGGGCCGATAGCCGTATCGGATAAACATCTGTCCCGGCTCAATCTCAAACGGGCTAGCGCCTCAGAGCGCCACAAATGTCAAGCCATTCGAAACCAGGTGCGTTCGTTCCTTTAACGTGAGGACGGAGACACCCGCTTCTTGATGATGAGGCGGGAGCGGCACGAAGAGAGATCCTTCATGTGCCAAAGCTGAACGTGACATCACAGAGCACATGTTGAAGGCGAAGCGACTGAGAGGATCTCACTCGAGTCTCACGCCCGGGCTGGGTGCAGTTGACGCAGGTTCAACGACGCGGGGCCAAATCGACGCATTGGGACATCTCATTTGTGAATGCCGTCTCACTGACCCGGACCGAGGATGGAGCCATGAGCTCACTTGCAGGACACTACTATAAAGGACATCTGATGCTCCACCACGCTCACCAACTTCACCCTCCTCTCCTTTTCGCCTTTTCGCCCGCCTGATTCCATTCTGCTGCAGCTGGTCTGCCTCATTCTTTCTCATTCATCATCATCAGTCCGACTCACAGCGTTCAGCCCGTCAATCCATTCCTCCACTCGCATCGTCTGGTCTCCGCCCCCATCGTCTAAGCCAATGTCAGCAGTCGCCCGTCCTCTGAGCTCGACCTCTCTCGAAGCTGACACAGGCCTTGCTTCCAGCTTCCAGCCCTTCACTGAGCACAGTACGACCAAGCCTGAATCTTCTGCTTCTTCAACCCCAATCGCCGTCATCTTCATGCCGCTCGCCGAGTCGAAGCAGGTACCCAACAAAAAGTCCCCCTCGACTCGCAGCGAGCAAGGCAAGCATGCGGGACCGCTTTCCACCTCGGGTCTAGCTGCGGGCAGCGCACGCGAGGTCAGTACTCACTTACTCTGGTCTCCGCTCATCAGGACTCATTCTGATCTCTGTCAAGTATTTCGTTTCTCGATGACAGGGTGTTCTTCATGAACTCTCCCACATTCAGACCACTCTCAAAAGGCACCTGGCTGCCAAGCAAGCTGGGGAGACGCAGCTCACCCGAGCTCTTACCACTCCGTCGGACAGCACCTGGCCTTACGTGGTCGTTCTCCCCCTCTCTGTCGTCAAAGGCACGGAGCAGAACGAACAAGCCCCGAAACGGTCCATGCTCGACAGCGACGACCTCTCCGAGACGCTCTCTGCAGCAGCACGCACAGCCATTGCGTCCAAGAAGAGCGCCAGCGGGGCCGACCTGCTTGCTGCGTCTCGTTCGCACCCTCAAGCTCGCAGTCTGCTCGGCGATGCCAGCTGGCTGCTGCTGGCAGGCAACATTTTGGGAAATCGTGAGTGTGTCTCCAGGTGTCTCGGGGCCCGCTGCATGAGCTCGTGGGATTTGACCTGTCTGACCCATTCGCCTTTGGCCCCTCATTCATGTTCTACAATCTGTAGTGTTCCAGAAGGGTACTCTTTTTTAAGCTGCTCAGGAGGCAGCGAGCTGGCGTGCCCGGTCTGATCGAGGTTTCTCCCCTGTCCACCCCTTTCTCGATTCAAATCATGTCACCATTTTTTTCTTCTTCTTCCCCCAAACGTTCCTACTCGTATACCTGCTCAAATGCAGGGCAAACATGTGCCAGAAAGGAGATGGACAAACTTCCATCCGGATGAGCGAGGCACGTGGATCAGAAAGTTTGGCGAAATGAAGCTCCGAAGAAGCGACAGCAAGCCATGAGAACAGCGGGAGGTCCGATCCCGCGAATGCAATTCTGAAAAAAAGAAGGGGGAGGGGGGGGGGGGGCAA
>LAXH01000017.1:33967-52719 GCA_001006505.1 Tilletia horrida
CATAGTCCGGTATCCCCTCGATGGCGTTCTAGACGCGGTTCTAAGAAATGCTGGCCCCGATGCCGGACGATAGGTATCCCTTGTGATTCGTTTCGTTCGCAAGGATGAAAAGTGTTGAGCCAAGGAGTAAGGCAGAAGGCAGACAGGCAGATATATAGGGCGTTTGCATGAATGAGCGGAAGCGCGAGAGCAGCAGCAGCATCCTCAGTGTCGGAGCTTCTGGTGACGCTTGCCGCGGATGGTGTCCCTGGTGACTGTGGCCTTTGAGCCGACCAGACGCGAGGATTCCCCCGCTGGTCACACATAGGAAAGCAGCCAGTCAACGTCCGAAGTGCTGCGAGAATAGTAAGCCATGGACTGGTGGTCGGGTGCCAAGGTGTCAATGACGGTGCAGTTGCCTCCGGAGCCCGAGTTGACGGCATCGCATGTTGCCTGTGCCTCGGCCAGGGTGTCAATCGTGTCGTACCTGGTCGACCAAAGTCGGATGGGGAAGCCGACCAGGACGTTGCCCTGCTCCATGGTAGGTTGGACAACTTGGTCAGCGGGGCAGTTGCCTCCCACATTGGGAACAGTGACATCCCAGCATCCCTCGCCACTGTCCCAAGTCTTGTAAGGCAGTGCCTTGATGTAGGTGCTGTTGTCCGTCTCCAGTGCTCCGCTGACCATGGAAACAGCGGCGGGAAGGGTGGGATAGTCAATCAGGAATCGTAGGCCGCCCCGACCGCCCATTCCAGTTCCGACCAGAGCGAAGCGGGTGGTGTCAAAGCCGAACAAGGACTGGACGGCATCGTAGATACGCTTCAGTTCGGCAGGTCTGAAGGTGGGGTGACAGCAGAAAGCAGAGGGGAGGGATTTGCACAATGGTCAGTACGAGCAGGCTCAGGTAGAAGCGGATAGAGACACTCACCGGTAGTGCTTGATGAAGTGGTTGCTCTGAGCGATGCCGCAGAGATTGTTGGTGAAGGAGTTGGTGCTGGTGTTGTAGCAAGTGGGAGAGGTCTGAAAGGGGCAGGTGATGGAACAGCCATCAGTCATTCAGATCATGGAGGCTGTCCCAAGGGAACACTTACCGGCACGACAAGGAGGTAGTTCTTGAGCAGGGCTTGGGCCAGGGTGCTGTTGGCAGCGACGACCTTGGGGAAACCTGTGCTCTGGGTCTTGGCAAGAACATCCGTCTCTTCTTGGACTTCGTTGCTGTTTTGGCAGGACAGAAAGAAGAGGTAAGTTTGACATGCATGATCTTGGAGACGGTGAACGGATGTCTGAACCGTCTGGCTCTACTCACGTTCGGGAATCAGATCCTCCGAGATACATGAGCATCGGCCTGCTCGAGTCAAAGGCTGATCCGATCCACTTGACCGAGTATGCATACATCTGATTGGGCAACTGCGGGTAGAAGACGCTGACGTTGTACTTGATCCCGTTTGTTCCGGCGGTAAAGGTGCGGTAGGGGACGCCGTTGACCGTTTGGTAGGGGTTGGGGTTCCACTTAAACTTGACGGCCGAGCCGGTGCTGCCGGGTGCGACGGTGAATGCGAGGCGAGAAGAAGAGTCCATGGCGCCGTACCTGGTCTTGGCCAGGGCTCCGTTCCAGGATGCAAAGTAGAAGGAGCCATCCGAGTTCTGGGTAAAGTTGAAGAAGTTGTAGGTGCCCGGGACCTTGGTGGTGGCAGTGGCTACGCCAGACCCGTTTCCAGCGCTGACGTAGAGAGAGTTGTCGGTGGCCCGGACGGTGTAGAGGCCCTTTGTCTTGCCTGCAGTGATGTTGAAGACGGTGGCCGGGGGATCATTGTTGGAGTAGGTGCCAAAGTAGATTTGATCAGTGCTTACGTCGTAGTAGAGCCAGCGGCCAGTCGTGGCCGAGGTGAAAGTACCGATGCCTGGTGTCAAGGCGCAGGCGACGGAAGAGACCAGGGCGGCCAGAGAGCCGAGGGTGAACACTCTCATTGCTCTGGTTGCAGTGGTGATTCAAGAGTGGGAAGTGGAGTAGTGGAAGGAGAAAATCAAGGAGGAGATGGGCGGGAGTGATCTGCAGAAGCCTGTTGCGGGCAAGGCGAATGAAGGTGGAAGACCAGGAGAGACGACCGCCTCGACGAGAAAGAAGGGAAGACGACGAAAGAAAAGATATGCTTTGGAGCGTGAGCCGGGAGACGGAGGAAGTCCGAAGCAGAGCAGGCTCGATTCCTGCTGCTATCCTGCCGAGATAGCAGAACAGGGCGAGAGCTGGTCTAGCCGGCTTGAGAGCAAGAGACGAATCCTATGGCGGTCTTCGGCGGCGCATCCAGTGCATGGCCAAGAAAGAGGAAGTAAATGAATGTAAAAAAGTAGCCTGCGGGAGGGACTGAGGGAGTGATGCAGAAGCAGAAGTAACCTGTTGGGTGGGACAAAGAAGGAGGCCTGAAGCAGAAGAGGAGTGTGTGCGCAGTGAAGCAGAACGTCTATCGAGCAGCAGCAGCGGAGTGTGTAGTATCAATCAGAACGTGCATCAAGCAGAACAGGGGAGAGAGAGAAGGGGCGATAACAAGGAGAGAGCACTGCTGCTGTTTCTGTTGTTGCTGCTGCTGCTGCTGCTGCTGCTGCTGCGCACCCACTTCATGAAGGAGAGCGGGAACGAGTGACTTCTTGGCGATCCTCCCGTCCTCACCCTTTTTTCGCTTTCCATGCGGTTCAATCTAGTTGACCCAACTGAAGAACGGTGGGCGGCTGGCTGGACGGAGTCTAACGTAGACTCACTCTCCCGGCCGGCTCCCGGCTTGATTGGACCAGTCGGCTCATGCCTCAAGCACATCGAAGAAAGATCTGCCGAAGATCTTCTTGTGTGTCTGTGTGTGTGTTGTTTGTCTCTCTCTCTGATCTGATCTCGTGCCTGGCATTTGTCTCAGTTGACTGACTCGCTGGGTTCCGCGGTTCCGACTCACTCTCTCCAGATTATCCGATCCAAACAATTCGACAGTCAAGCACATCATTGTTCAGCCCAACCCATTCATTGAAATCTCCCCGTGCCATCTGATAAGCTTATATATGTATGTGGTCCTGTGATTACATGCCGATCATGGATCGATCAACTACCGTAGCAAAGTCATTCCTCCTGTCTGCAACCGAGCCGCCGGTGCTCCCGGCGTCGAACTGCTGCTCCCAGGCCCACCAGGACGTGCCCGGGCTCGACGCAACGATTCCGCGGGCGACTCCCACACAAAAGTGAACGCCTTGGGAGGCCCTTTGGGCGTGGGAGGTTCAGGATCCGGCTGCTCGACCACAAGCTTTGCAACTGGTGCAGGAGGCTGGGTGAGGATCAATGTCGGTTTCGACTGCCGTGCCGAGCTCGTCGTGGATGACGCGTTGTTGGGTGTGGGCTTTTCGAACAGGCTTGGGGAGACAAATTGCGTCTGTGTCCTCGCGAGCTCCTCCGCCTTGAGCTGTTCGTAACTCTCAAATTTCCATGATCCTTTCCCAGCATTGGGCGGAGGGCTGGTGGAGAAACACGAGCTCGAGCTAAACGAGGACCCGTACGTCTCAAAGAACGAGGACGAGGTGTAGGAAGACGAGTATGAAGACGCGTACGGTGTACTGGCTCCGCTCTGGACGCCGCTCGTGAGTGGGTCGTGGAACATGTCCCATTGTCGCCTCTTGATCGGGTCCGAAAGGATCTCGTACGCATTCACCAACAGCTTGAACCGCTTCGTGCGTCGATCCGCATCTCGAAGCGATCGTGCTCGGTCAGGATGGCATTTCAGCGCCTCCCTTCGATATGCCGTTCGAATCGCAGCCTGATCCACTCCCCGTTTTAAACCGAGCACCTTGTACAGATCCCGCCCTGCCTCCAACTCGTCGAACAGATCGGCTTCCGCCTCCGCTTCCACCTCCTCCTCCGCTTTCGAAGCACCACCCATGCCCTCGTCTTCTTCCATGTCACATGGTCCCGTCGCCCGACAGCACGGATCGGCAGTGCTCGTCTCGCTTGCGCAATACTCGCTCTTGCAGTTATCGCAGCCGAGATCCATCTCCACATCCTCGCACATGACAAAGATGGGCAGCTCGCCATCGCACGGCTCATGCGCTCCTTTCCGCTCCGAAGCTCCGTACTGTGCGCCGGTGCCATTGGATCCAGGCTGCTGCCCAGCACCTTGAGAAGGATTACCAGTCGTGTTCTTGTATCCGCCCATGCCGGACGATGGGTTCGAATCTGAAGCGTCAGCAGATCCCGAACTGGTCCCATCCGGTTGGCCTGCCAGAGCGGACTCGGCGCTCAAGCCTGGCCCAAAGGAAGACAGAGGCAGCAAGATGGCATGAGAAAGGACATCCCTCGGGGTTGCCCGACCTCGAGGCACAGGTCGCAGCTGGCAGTGGTGGTGTAATATGTCAGCGTCCCACAGATGTCCGGTTGCTGACAATATCACTGTATGCGCTTACATTGTCGGTGTCAATCACTATCGCACTGATCAGCAAGTCCGCGACCGATTTTGGAAGAGGACTGGGCTTGCTCGAAGTCTTTGCTGCCTTGATCAATACATCCTGGAAGAGCTCCACAACCAGACTAGATGCACTGCCGATTGGGAATTGCCCCTCTGGTACCGAGCCTGGTCCTCGCAGGAAGCGGAAATCAGCATCGGGATGAGCGTGCTGCAGCAAGAAATGGATGAGTGTGACATACTCCTGAGATCAACACCATACTACAAAAGGATGGGAAAATTTTTCTGATCTGCAAGTGTGGCTCACCTCGTCCTTGTGGTGATCGACGATGAAGCGGACCTTTCTGCGCTCGTGCGGTCCCCAGCGCGGGATCAGCGAAGGGTGATCCACCAACCCGAACGATACTCTCGGATGAGCCAGTCTCTCGTCACTAGCGAGATCCATGCCCAGAGCATCTGGTACGCTTCCCTTTCCACCCTCGAGCGCATCGATCGTCAGCAGGGGTGTAGGATGAGCATCGATACCCGCAAACCGACAGATGGCCTCATTCTCTGGCCGAAGGTACAGATCCGAAGCCGCAGTCTGGATCAGGGGCACATACACCGGTTTCCGGTCTGCTTCTTGCTGTCGACCAGCTGAGAAGGGGAGGTGGGTGAGCATGTACGCGAGAGCGATGCTCGATGACAACGAGTCGAGATCGCCCGCTTCGTTGCCCATGATGAGTGTCAGATTGATTCCGGTGTCCGCACCTGATTTTAACGAGGTCAGAATCTCGAGCGCGGCTGCGCGCGTCCGGCGGAGGAACGCGCCCAGTGGCTCCGGCGCTCCTGAGTCGGTGGCCATCCTCAGCGGTGTGGTTGTGGTTGTTAGTGAGGAGGAGGTGGTTGATGTCATGCCATGCCATTCATTGATCCAGTCAAACTTGAGCTTATCTGCTGTTCCTTCGTTAGCCGCTTACTTCCGCTCCTCTCCGACATCCAGAACCATAACCAGATCGCATCGAATAATAATGAATCGTGACTCATGTTGCCAACAAGAGCCATGTACAGCAATGATGTCCTCGGGACCTGAGGGAAACCTGCTCATGCTCATGACTGCATTTTTATTCCCATACACATTCCGGCCACAGGCGGAACGACAGACAGTACATGTCCTTGTTCGGAGCCACTCTCCTCACAAAATGGATCTTGACCTCTCGGCCCTTGCGCACATCCTCCTCCGACGGCGGGACCGAGTCGCCCGTCACGGGAGGAATGGAGGATATCGGCGGTACCGAGTCCTTCTTGGCCTCTGCCGACTTCGTGGTTCCTTGAGTCTGGGCCAGCGAAGGAGGTCGCTCGTGGTACTGTGGGACTGGAATCCCTTGCTCTGCGCTGAAGCCCAACGAAGTATTCGCTCTCGCCACAATGTCCTCGTACGGTGATTCGAGGGCCTTGGTAAAGCAGTGCACATGTACCATCGGATATTGTAGCCCTGGTCGTTTCCGAGCTTGGGAAGAAAGCAATCCCTCTGCTGCCTGGCGCTCCTCATCGTCAAACAGGCGGGAGAACAGGCCCCGATATGCGTCCAGAAACTCGATCGCGGAGGCAGGCAGGTTCATGACATAGTGTTGAGGGATACGGGCCGGTGGCTTCATCGCAGGTGGAGGCACCTTTTTCTTCGACAATTTGGACGGCGGCGCCGCGGCAGCCTTCCCCTGCTGTGGTGGCCGCGTGTCTGGCTTCGGGCCCTGCAGTAGAGCCATTCCAACAACACTGCCAGAGGGCTTGCTAGAGGATCCTGAAGTAGTCTGGGCCCCTGTCGCATGTCCTTGGGCCTTCGTACTTGGCCCCTTTGGGAATGGGATACCGTCCCAAACCCAACGTGTTGCCCTTCGAATGAACTCCCGTCCATCGAGCCCAAGTGGGTCTTGCGGATTGAGACCCTCTTCGTCTACGTCCCCTGCGGATTCCGTGTCCACAAACTTTCCTTTGCCCTTGGCATCTTGGGCCCGAACCACCGCTCTTGTGGGCACAAATACTCTCTCGGAAACTTTATTGGCAACGACGTTGTACGCCAAACTCGCGATCGAGGCCGGATTTAAGTCGTTGGCCAGGACCCAACAGGGCCCTTGAAGGGAGCGGTCAGAACCTGAGGCTGCCTGTTCATCTGTGAGCTGAAGTTTTTCCCTGGTACCTGTGAGAGCACCGGGTCCGCCAGATACGGCATGGGCCGCCGCTACCCGGTTTTGGGGGGAGCCCCGTTCCTTCTTTGCAGCGGGAATCGCGAAGGGTCCTACACCGGCCATGACATCAACTACAACATCGGATGGCCTAAACTCGAGCTGGGAGATTCGCGCATGCTCAGCGTGTAGACGCGAGTTGAAGTAGACCTGCCGAAAGTCGAAGGCAAAGCTGCAATTTTGCTCGGACTGCAAAGGATGAGACGTAAGCATTCGGACAAGATGAGGATAGGGGACTTGAGGGGGTTCATCACTTACAGCAATGGTTTCGAATTCTGGTGCACCGGCCAGTAGTTCCATCTCGAAGAAGCGGAATTGAGCATCGATAGAGTCCAGCTTGTTGACAACTGTGCGAATGGCTCTGGTGTTCTTCTCAAGGATGACATCGCCGATCAGGAAGCGATATGGTAGGAATTCGTCTCTCAGGTTGAGATGCGCAATATGTCCGATGATGGTGAAAGAGGTGGGCGTGCCCGAGTCAAGCTCTGCTGGGAGCAGGGACGCCAGGATCTGATCTGCGCCGTAGTAATCGTACTCGATCTGGAGATTGTGAGATACGAGTTCACCACCGATCTCAGAGATGAATGCTCGCGCGTCGGAGCTCAATTCTTCTGTTGAAGCCATGCGAGACGGCAAATCGAGTCAGAGCGAACGCGCAGCGAGAAAGGGATACCCAGTGAGCGTACTGACCTTCACGCTGCGGTCTCAGCAGGACAAGTCGCTTCTGGAGATCCGAGGGATGGCTGATAACAGGGCTGACGCTTCGAGCTGCCAGAATGTAGTCTCTGGTCTCCGGTGAAGACATGATCTTGTTCGATTCTACCGCAGGAATGCTCAGGGCCAGGCAAGAGATGATCTGCTTGAAGTAATGCTTGTATTCCGCCATTCGAATGCTCCGCGCTGGATCATTTGTGACTTGCGTCGACTTGGTAGGACGCTCATACTGCGGGAAGGAGGGCAGTCGAGGGATGCCTGTAGGAGGGTGGATAGTCGTCTGAGCGCGGCCTCCGCCTTTTGGCTTGACGTGGGTCATGATGGCTGGTCGTACCACGTCTGCAGCAGCAGCAGCAGCAGCAGCAGCAGTAGCAGCAGAAACGATTGAAGAGCTCAATAACCTTTGTGAGCTCGATACAACAGGTCGGAAGGAAAGCCGAGCTGAGGATAGAGGGCGCGTAGAGGCAGAACGAAGCAGAGGTAGCACGACACTGCGGAAGGTGCAGCTCATCCGTCGTCTGTGGAACTCCTTTGCTCTGGCTCAGAAGGATGATGGAGGGCTTGAAGTGTGGATGATCTCGATTCCGTTTCTTCTTGAAATGAGTGATGGTGTACGTAAGGAGTGGGTAAGCCATATCACAACACGTGACCAGCAAGTCGCGTCTGACGCGTGTGGCTTCGGATAAATGGATCGGGCCAAATTTTGTTGTTTAGGGGCCTCCGAGGTGAAGGCTCAACATCGACGACGAGCAAACGACATTTCTCAGCGACACCAACCTTGTCTTGATCCTTCCACAGCACCGCATTTTCCCAACACAGAAATGCCAGCTCTTCTCAGTGGCTGCCGGTCCGGCGCAAGCTTCGACTCTCTGCCCCGAGGTCAGCGGGGCCCGAACGCAGCAATCAACCGACTGAAGCAACAACAGCAGCAGCAGAAACAAGAACAACACCAAGCCTCAGACGGCACAGATAGCGAGTTTGGCTCGAGTACACCAAGAACGAGCCTGTCTCTCGCACCAAACGGAACTGGCCACAATTCCGAAGCGCCGAGTCCGACTAAAGACAACGTCAAGATACAGAGCCCCAAGATGCGGCCCGTAGAGAATCTTGCCAAAGTGGAACGGACAAGGTCGTCGCCCTTCCCACGCTCTGCTCCTACTTCGCCAGCGGTACACCATCCTCAGGCACATTCGCATCACGGTCCAGGTGCGTCAGCGACGCCAACTCGAGCCAAACACAGGATCGTGCATAAGGATCAGATTGGACTTCCCACCAACTTCAAGGTGAGCAAAGTAGTGGCATTAAGCACATTATGGGATGGCTCCTTTAGTTTGGAAAGGCTCACTTTTACGATTTCGTTCCTTTGCATGATGATATTACAGCACACTGGACACATTGGAAGATCATCATACTCAGCAGCTACTTCACTGATGAGCTCTGCAGCGATTCAAGAACAGCTCAGCCAGGTCGCAGCAGCCTTGAATCTGGACTCTGCAGACCCAACCGACCCGCAGCCACAGCAGTCAATCGTGTCTCCACCAAAAGAGATTCCCATCGAGACCCTTGCAGAAGAAGCGTGTCAGCCCATTGACGCGGAACCTGTGGAAATCAAAGCGCCGGCGCCAGAAGCGATACCCGTAGATGTGCCGGCAGCAGCAGAGGCCTTACCGAGACCCATCGATTCGGAACCGCTCGCGACCTCGCGGCTCGAAGAAGAGCCAGCAGAAGGAAGTCTGCGGCTCGTCAACCCTCGACCTCTCGTGCCGCTGGACACGACCATTCCCACCGACGTGACAAAAGCACCCCAACAGAGCACAGAGGACGCAGCAGCAGCCTTCCCGTATGCGCAACTGACCCGCTTCAACTCGACGAGGAGCGGCGCGACTCCGAGCACAGTCAGCCCAGCTTCGCGCAAACCGAGCACATCAAGACCTGCTGTCCCACGCACAGCGGGTCCCTCGCAAGGTCAAGCGCTACGGAGAAAACCGGTCCCGCGTGCCGTCGAGTTTGCGGATCCGACGCCGACGGAAAAGGAAGTACTAACAGCGGCGACATCTGCAGACTCTCTGCCCAAATCTCCGGATACGACGTTGGACGAGGCTGAGGAAGGGGAGGAGGAGGCCAAGCCGGCGCCCGTCATTCCGGCAGGCACGATTCGGATCAACGGCAAGGCGTTTGTGCAAGGTCCGTCGGGGTCGCTGATCACGCGCACCGCAAACACGAGGTGGAACTCGGCGCTGGCGGAGATCACGGCTGCGCTTGCGGCGGATCTGGACGCGGTGGATATCAGTGGGGGCAATGGCGCGATTCCAAACTACTCGATGAGTAAAGAGGAGGAGGAGAAATTGATGCTTCGGATGGGTATCCCGCTCGGCCCTTCGACGCGCTCGAATCAGGCGGAAGGAGGGGCAGCGGCAGGTCCGGGAGAGACGGTGAAGCTCAAAGCAGAGCTGGCGGATTTGGCCCATGCTATCAACGTCATGGACACGGCGGACAGCTGAGCGATCACCGTCGAGGAGGAGGAGGAACACAGGCAGCCTTTTGTTTTTCTAGCATAGTACATAATACAATCATTGCCGCCTCGTCGAATCGCCAATCGTCATGTCTTATGCCTCACATGGCGCGCTTTGTGGAATGCGTTTGGACGAGCACTTTGGAGAAGATGTGGATTCGACAGTTTACAAATGCAAAATAAGTACAGGATGATAGAACTCGGGGCAAGACTTGGTATGGAACATGTCCCATTCAAATCTCTTCGAACTCGAGCTCCACCCACTCCTCAGTCCAGGTCTCCTTGGACTCCTGTCCGGCCTCGCCAGAGCTCGAGGAGCGGCAACAGTCTGCAGAACACACAAAGATCCACGCCGTCGCCCAGCCCAAGCCGACCATATCACGGCCTCGGTTGCTGGTATCGCCGTCTTTCGCTGTGGAAGTGACAGTGGTTTCGGAAGTAGCAGGAGCGCGGCCCAACGCACGGGCTACCGCACGTTGTCGCGCCCGTTCCGCTCGCTCTGACGGCGTGAAGCCAACATCGGCTTTCGCAGCTTCGATCTCGTCAAGATCTTGAGACGAGTCAGTGGTTCGTTTTGAAGTCGTCGAGCTCGCATTAGTGAGTGTAGATGGTTGGAGGATGTTGACTAGATTGGGCATGAGTTGAAGCTCAAATACTCGGGGAGCGCCACATCGATCACAGGGTGGCGGATTCAGGACAGTCGTCTTCTTCGGCTTTGAACCTGCAGGCTGCGCTGGTGTGTTCGCTGCTTCGGATCCCAAGATGAGACGGCGCGCATACGGCAGCGGCGTCCCGTCCCATGCATACCTGAGACATTGTGTAGGCTCCCTTCGTATCCTATCAACGAACCGCTCAAATGTCGATGTGATTCCGCTGAGAAGCTGTCTTTCGTAGCCTTCTGACCCGCCACCTTTCCCGCCTTCTTCGAGCGACGCTTTCGCCTTGGCAGCCACTGCCTTCTCGTCCTCCGCCTGGGCATAGGGCTCTGGAACGGTGTTGAGATATTGTGCTGGTCTGTATGCCCGCGTCTCATCGTCTTGCGGCCATATTTGGTCATCTTCGGCAGAATCAGATTTTGCTGCCTTCCGGCGTTCGGCTCGTATTCTGGCATACTCGTCCAGAGTCGCCTTGATTTGAAGCTCCTCGGCCAGCCGCTCCGCTTGATCGTCTTCTTCATCGTCGTCCTCGTCTTCGTTTTCCTCCTCCTCCTCGTCATCAGAGTCGCCACCAAACAACATGCCGCCGCTTTTGTTGGCGGCAGAAGAATCTTGGAGGCTGAAAGGGTTCTTGGACGAAGGCGCCGGTTTTGAAGCTGCGGCTTGTTGGGCCTTGGAGCGCTCCTTCTCCTCGCGCTTTGCCTTCTCCTTGGCGAGCTTGGCCGCCCAGCGTGGGTTGAAAGTCAGAGTGCGTACGACGCGAAGACTTGTGTTTCGCACAGTAAAGCAAAAGTGATTGTCAGCATCTGATGACGGAAGCAGGTGTGAAGAGAGAGAAAAGAGCCCCGCAGGATCAATGCATCATGGTTAAAAAGCTCGATTGTCAAAGATAGTTCTTTTCATGGCGAAGGGAAACCCCCGCGCCTCAAGTGAAGAAATTTCGTGATAATCCTGTGCATTCGATCCTGCGTGGCCACTGGCGTATGGTAGCTTAAGGAAGATGAAACATACCTTGGTCTGTTTTGCTCGGTGGAAGATGAAGGGGAGGCGCGGGGTGCATTGCACGCTCTTCGGGCGCATCCCCAGACGTGCAAGCACCGGTCATATGGACTTTCGTCCCGAGGAGCAAAGATCTGTAGTAGGAGTTCCATGGGCTGGGCACACGCTGGATTTGGGCAGAGAGTGGTGGCTGGATATGGCGGTAGAGTCTTGAGAGGGAGGAACGCGGGTGTGCCTCCTATTCTTGAGACGAGCGGATTGCTGGCGTCGGCTGCGGATATGGGTCCGTCTGGAAGGGCGAGGTATGCCCACGTGTCGTCATCTTCTTCGACTTGTGCGTCGTCGTCGTCGTCGTCGTCGTCGTCGTCGGAGTCACTTATGTCACCATCATCATCGTCTTCGTCTTGCTCCTCCTCTTCGTCTTCGTTCTGTGTGCGTTCACCGACGAAGTTGACTTGGGGACGAGTTGCCTGTGCGCCTTCCTGGGCAAGGTTGACGCCGTCTGATTGTGGTCTTTTGGCCGCTGGTTGGTCTGCAGTCATCTACAGGTAAGCAGTAGTCGATCTGTCAGCTCTGAACATTCCAGTATAGAGGAATTGCGAACAGGAGGGAGGGAGAGAGGGAGGTCAGAAGGTAGGTAGCCACTGTGTTGTGCAGCATTCTCCGCGTCACGGGCTCCGACCTCGCGCATGAGGTCGGCGATCTGCGGATCAGGCTCGTCATCTAATAGTGTTGTTGTACATCATTTGACAGGAGGTCGAGCTGAGGTTGGGCGAGTGCAAGGACAGAAAGGGGAGGACTGACTCACCTCTCTGTGTGTATGATGTGCTGTCCTTCGCTCAAGAGAGGACGGAGAGAAGGACGACGTTGTCTTCTTGAGTCGCAACCTAGAAATTTTTGATCTGTCTCTGCGATTTCTTCTTGCTCGGAGTGTTTTTAAACAGCGACACGGTGTTGCTAACCATTGACGACATCCTTCCCAGTTGGGACTTGTTGATCAGCATTCATCATCTCAACCTCGAGCCACTTCCATCTTCAAGGCCTCTTCAGATCTTTCTCACGCACGCACCTCGTCACATACGCCATGAGCTTCCTTCGCACCAGTCTGCCCCGATCATCGGCTGGCTTCCTCAAGCCAGCAGCTGCCGCCTCAACTACGGGCCCTCTCAACGCCCGCCTGCTTTCCACTTCCACCCTCATTCGACCGTGCCTGGTCTCCTCGTCCTCAAGCTCCAGACGGCCCTCGCACTTCTCCCAGCAGCAGCAACAATCACAAAATCGAACTATCCCATCGCCTCTCTTTGCCCAGCAAAGCAGAGCCCTCTCCACCGAGCTCCGTACCCGTCTCGACGAGCTCACCAAGAAGAATCCCCTCGTCGTCTTCATGAAGGGCACCCCGGAAATGCCCCAGTGCGGCTTCTCCCGCGCCGTCGTCCAGATCCTAGACGTCCAAGGCGTGGATCTCAAGAAACTAGCCACGTTCAATGTGCTCGAGGACGAGGAGGTCAGACACGGGCTGAAGGAGTACTCGGAGTGGCCTACCATCCCGCAAGTGTACATCGATGGCGAGTTTATCGGAGGATGTGATATCATGATGGAGCGTGAGTCTCCACACACACGTTCTCTCGCCTTCTTCTCCTGGTTGCTAGGCTTTCTGAGGTGCTGATTTGTCCCACCCCCTTCTTCATTACTCTTTCCGATTGTCTTTCTTTCAATTTACAGTCCACAGATCCGGCGAGCTGGAAGACCTCCTGGTCAAGCACCAATGCATCAGCCCGCCAGCCAGTCCTCAAGCATGAAGGAGCTCTCTCAATGAACTTGTTCAACACGCCAAACTCTGGTAATCGCAACCTGGCCTAGTCAAGTTTCACATGGACAATGGACAAAACAGCCTTCGATGGTGTCCCAGCCGCGCATGATTCCTTGGATCAGGAAAGTATGCGATTCAGAAAAAAAAATACAGATATTAGAACTGGATCCACGTAGAGGACAATACAACCACCGGTGGCGAAAAGAAGGGTATCTTGCGAATAACTATGGACAATGGCAGGGTAAATGGACATGGAAAGGGACCCCTCAAGCAAAGAAGCCTTTGCGATCCTCCTTGCGTACGCGGCTCATGTGCAGCAGGCCATAGCACAGCTTGAACAGCCGCTCCGCATCCTGATCGCCCGTGAACGGGTACTTGCCCCCGATCGAGTACGCCGCCGAGAAGCCTGAGACAATGGCGACCTCTTGCATGTTGACGAGGTTCCAGCCGCCGCAGAAATTGGTGTGGTTCCGATTGTTGATCGTCCACAACCAGGGCACGACCTTGTAGTAGAGCGAGGCCCGATGGGACTGCTGCTTCCACCACTTTTTGAGGATAATCTTGTCCTCTGCCACCTCGTTGGCCGTCCAGCGGTCCGATTGGCCCCGGTCGAGGTAGATGGTCTGGAACACTTGGTCCTCCAACGCCTTGTCCGCCTTGAACTGGGGCTGGTACGTGGTCAGCACAAACGACATCTCGATCGATGCCGGGTCGTGCTCGTACTCCTTGATGAGGTACAGCGGCTTCCAGTTCTCCTTGGCAAACTGGAACTGCTTCTTCGACTCGTCGTCGTCCCGCTTGGCATTGTATTCCTCGTTGTAATGCATCTCATAGTGCTTCTTCATGTACTCAGAGTCAAAGTGGGTGTAGGTGACGTCCCACTTGTACACGACGGAGCCGAGCACGGCGCGTTCGCGCCACGTCGCATTCTTGCCGAGAATCTTCAGGGCGGAGTCGGCGTCGCAGGCGAGGATGAGTTCGTCGTAGACATCTTCGCGCGTGTCGGTGCCCTTGGTCGCCAGTCGTTCTGGGTGGTCGACTTCCTCGCTCGGGTCGAGCTCGGCCTCCTTTTCGGAAATGTGTCTGGAGGTGATGAGCACGTGCCCACCCTTTGCGCGCGCATTCCGGGTCCCGCGTTCAGCTGCTGTGACTTCTCGCGAGCTGTGGATCCGCACATTTCCATTCTTGGTCACTTCCTCCTTCCACAGATCAAACACCTCGCCCAGCTTGGGGAAGGCCATCATGGTGGGCACGCTGGCGAGTAGACTGTCCTCTGAGAATTCGAACAGGCGCATGGAAGGGTCGAGGAAAACTCGTTCGAGGATGGCGGAGGAGATGTGTCTGGTCTCGTTTCCGGTGCCGAAGAAGAGGGCGACGAGGGGGAAGACGAGGCGCTCTCCAAATTCGGGCGGGAAGCGGAAGAGCTTGAGCATCTTGTCGACTGGGATGGCGGCGAACAGGACTTCGAAGCGCTTGATCGTCTTGAGGACACGGCCGAACTGAGATAGGCAGCACAAGGGCCGTTCAGTTTCAGTCTCAGTGTAGCATGTGGTGGGAGGGACAGTGCCTAGCTCACCTTTTTGATGTCTGGGCCAAACTTGTCGATGAGCTCTGAGGGAAAGACGTTACTCCAGAACTCGTCCTTGCCCTTCCCAAAGCTGACCTGCATGCCGACCTCGTGAGCCTTGAGGCCGAGCACGTTCTGGAACATGCGGAGGGTGTTGAAGAAGACGGGGCTGCATCCCTGGACGCCGTCGTTGATGTAGTCGGCGCCGAAGCGGTCTGGATCGGGCAGGGGCACGGAGGTCGCTGATCCGCCGAGATGGGGAGCTCGGTCGTAGATGTCAACGATGAACTTGTCGGGGACGAGAGAGAGGGAGTGTGCTGCGGAGAGAGCTGATGATCCGCCTCCGACGATGAGGACTCGCTTCCTCTTGTCGTCCTTGGGCGTGCTCGTCTTGGGAGCAGCCGGGGCTGCGATTGTGGTTGATGAACGCTGTGAGTCGGCCATCTTGCTTGTCCTATGCTCGCAGGAGGGTGGTGGTGGTGGTGCACTGCGAGTCTGGCGAGCGGTCCTGACATGGAATGCTATATATCAATGTCGGGTCCTTGATCGAGATCTGCCTGTAACAGGCTGACCAACATCAAGGCTGGCTGTTGGACCCCCCGCCCGATCTCCCATATCATGCTGACTGAGGAAGTTTCTGAGCCAAAAATGAGGGAACGGGGTGACGCAGGTGGCGCATCCCTTCCTTACAACGCGGTTGGGTCAGCGAGAGCAGACCACGTGACTTCGACCGCAGTCACGCGACAGTAACAGAACTCGAGACAAAGGAAGCCTCCTGGCCTCAAAAGTCAAGACGGCATGACTTGCATCTTTCCTTCGCCAGTTGACACCATCCTCTTGCTAGCACCTCGCTTTTCACCGCTCTTTCCTCGTTCGGCTAGCAAGACGAGGAGTGTACTCGTGATGTACCCATTCATGGCCCTCGCTGTCTTTTCCTACTGGGTTAGACGTGTGGAAGAGAGTGGTGTAGGACCTGATATTGCCATGCAAATTCGACTTCTTCTTCTTATCGGGAAGGTGAAGGCGGACCAAAAAGAAAAATTATTGAGAAGCGGGAGAAGCGAGAGAGTAGTTTTGACGAGAGAGCCAGAGTAGTGAGAGGGAAGAAGAAGAAGAAGCCACCAACGTTGGCCAAGCAGCTCAAGACTCTCGAGAACGAGAAGAACGCGATCATCCCAAGACAGACAGACACCCTTGCTCGCACTACCACGACCACCACCTCCGCCCCCGCCCCGCGCTTTGACTTTCGTATCTGGTTCTCGAATAGTGGGATAAACTTGACCATGGCAGCCCCACCCACAGCAGCTCATCTTCCCCCGCCCAACAACACCCTCGCCCCGCCAAAACAAAAGCTCCCACTACAACACGAAGCAGCGGCGGCGGCGGCGGATGAAGAGGAGGAGATCGACTATGAAGGCCTCACCGGCGTACCCATCCACATCAGCATGCTCGCAGGAGCCCTAGCAGGTATCACAGAACACGCAGCCCTATACCCCGTCGACCTCATCCGCACCCGAATGCAGATCCTCTCCGCCTCGCCCTCGGCCACCTACAACTCCATCGCACAGGCATTCACCAGAATCAGCAGCTTAGAAGGAGCTCGCGCCCTCTGGAGGGGCGTCACCTCTGTCATTGTCGGCGCAGGACCAGCACACGCCATCCACTTTGGCATGTACGAGACTGTCAAGGATCTCACCGGAGGCAATCGCGAGGGACACCAGTTCCTCAGCACAGCCGTCGCAGGGTCCGCAGCAACCGTGGCCGCAGACGCATTCATGAACCCCTTTGACGTCATCAAGCAACGCATGCAACAGCACGGCTCGGCATACTCCTCTGTCGCAGACTGTGCCCGGAAAGTATATGCGGCCGAGGGCGTCCGCGCATTCTATGTCAGCTACCCAACCACCCTCGCCATGACCGTACCCCTGATGGGCACCCAGTTCACCGTGTACGAGTGGGCCAAGAAGGTGCTCAACCCCACCGACCGCTACTCGCCCGTCACACACGCCATCAGCGGTGGCTTTGCCGGCGCCGTTGCCGCCGCGATCACCAACCCCCTCGACGTCGCCAAGACGCTCCTCCAGACCCGCGGCAGCTCGCAAGACGTGCAAATACAAAAGGCAAACGGCCTCTTTGAGGCCTTCCGTATCATCTATGCCAGGGAAGGAATGAAGGGCTTTGGCAGAGGTATCACCCCGCGCGTTCTCACTTTTATGCCGAGCAATGCGCTCTGCTGGCTGGTGAGGATTCGCATTTCAGACGCGTGGCAGAGCCGTCCGTGTCTGTGCATTTACTGACCAAATTTCTATTCTTCTGTATGCAGTCGTACGAGGGCTTCCGCTTCTTCCTCAACCAGCGACACAAGCCATCCTCGTAATCTGCTGCTCGTCCCTTCCAACCCATTCGCTTTCCTCCAATCGTATTTTTTTTTCTCTTGAACTCACAACATTGAAACCTCAGACGCAGCATATACACTTCCCTACCTCCCCATCCCTTCTCGGCAGCAACTTCAAAATCGGTCCTGGCAGACGTCCCTTTCCAACCCCGCCTCGCTAGGCAGGTTCCGTCCATCTTTCGCGTAACAATATCACGCCCTATATCGTTCTGGCAGGCGACTGTTGCAACCCGTTCGGCGCATTGGTTCCCGGTCCCCTTCCACCCCTGTTATTTGTCCGGGGTTCTCGGTGAGGACGTCGATCCCTGCACCTACGCTAACGCTCGGTGGACATCTGCGGAATGCAAAAGGCGGCAGTCTTCCTAACTATGATAATTGGCTCTCGAGGTCCGGGTCAAAGATGGGCGGTGCTGACTGAGCAGCGCGAAATGCGAGGAAACCGGGGCGGCCTCCCTTGACCCATGCAACCTCCTTTTCCTACCTATCTCACACCCCTCTCTGCCTCCTCATTGTTATTCCATACACTACAGTCGCCCCCTCTCGCTCTCAACGAAAAGGATTGCCCCACGCCAGCAAACGTGTTTCTTTAATTGCACACCCTCCCCCCATCTTCCCCAGCTCCGTGTCCTGGTCATCCTTGACGTTTTTGAGAAATTTGCCGTGATTTCCGAAGCATTTCCCAAATTTTTGGGCGAGCTTGATGAGGCAGACCAGCTCCATTGTCCATCTTGACGTTCATCTGCAACGACGGCAGCGACGTTGTAAAGCTGAGCAACGATGGCAGAAGTACAAGCACGCCAGACAAATGCAGAGAATCCAAAGAGGCGGGCCGATAAGTCTGCGTGAGTGAGGAGGCCTCAACTTTGGACCATGCTGGAGCAAGCCCTGATCGTTACTTGCCTCCTCTTTGCAGGCCCACAGAAGTTAGCTCCAAGAAGCCAGTCACAAGATTACGGCAGGTCATCGATGTCCCCAAATCTGTGAGTGGCTCCTCTGACTTTCAATGTCGCTCCGCATATATCGTCTCACAAGCGCTCATCCCCCTGCACCGATTCTGCTACCAGCATGCACGCGATCCCCGGTTCGACTCCCTCTCCACAGCACCTTTAGACCCCACCCTCTTCACCCGCTCCTACGGCTTCATCGACTCTGTCAACACCTCCGAGCTCGCCCAGCTCAAGCAAGACTATACCAAGCTCCGCCGCGCCGTCGCCGCCCGCGCGCCCTCGGACGAAAAAGCGGCCCAAGGGCTGTACAGCGACGAGGCGATGGCGCTGCGGGCGGAGAGGGATCGGGTGGGGCAGCAGATCAAGCGCTTGGAGAGCATGGTTGCGGAGAAGGAGAGGCGGGCGCGGGAGGCGGATGTGAAGAGGAATCTGCGAAAAGTGAATGAGGAGAGGCAGGGGCAGGGACAGCAGCCCGTCTATCTCAAAAAGTGTGAGTTTTGTTTCCCCCCCCCCCCCCCCCC